>JAOVVA010080312.1:0-12873 GCA_028565275.1 Leiocassis micropogon
GTTCCCTGTTGAGTCTGGTTCCTCTCAAGGTTTCTTCCTATTGCCATCTCAGGGAGTTTGTCCTTGCCACTGTCACCATCACCCTTGGCTTGCTGATCAGGGACAATCTCATTATTATCTAGACATTTTTTTTCTCACACATACACACTTCCATAAATTCTCTTTTCAAAATTTCTTTTCATTTTTGTCTAAGCTGCTTTGAGACAATGACCACTGTTAAAAGCACTATATAAATATAATTGAAAAAAAAATTAATTGAATTTTCTTAATGAACTTATCACTCTGTTCTGGCAACAGGGGAGAATTTAATAATTTATAGGCTTACAGAGTTTACAGGAAATGTTTGCTATTTGTTCTTTCTATACTGTAGCTTTCAAGGGTTTATTTAACTTGCGTCCTTGCTTCTTTCTGTCTCACCACTGGGTATGAAAGCAGCATATATCCAATGGAGCGAAAATATGTAGCATCAGATCAGTTGCTGAGATGCACTCTGCACCCAAACAGTTATTGTTCTTACTGTTAGGAATAATTCATGTGAAACCTTGATAAGTTAAAGATATGTGATGTGTACAGTACTCTGTGTCTGTCCTCTTCGCTGAACCCAAGCTCCTTTTAGAACCTACTGTAGGTGAACCTCTTAAATGAAAAATATAAGTGCCACAATTCCAACACCCAGTATCCACCCCCTCCCCCCAAAGTTTTGAAAAATTATAGTTTCCTGGTTTTAAAAAATGTTGTGGTTGGGTTATTGTATATAGATTATTGTTACTGTATTTGCACTGTGAAAACGTATGGTTTCATGCTCAGTTTATTTTTTTTTACACTTTTGCCGTTTCTAACCTTGCCTTAGTCTATGTTCTGTTCTAGGTTTTAAGATCCTCTTCAGCCACTGTTCACTTTTTAGTTGTTTTATTAGATTTCTGTGCTTGCATCCACTCCCATGGATTTCATTATGATATACAGTAAATTAATTAACCCATTTGGTGACTGTGGTGGGTAGCAATGTGGCCTTGCGTGCTCAGGGGTTCGATTCCTGCCTTGGGTCTGTGTGAGTGGAGTTTACATGTGCTTGCCATGCTTGTTGGGTTTTCTCCCACAGTCCAAAGACAGGCATGTATGGTTAATTGGTGTGTGCGTGTGTGTGCGTGTGTGTGTGTATGCCCTAAAATGGACTGGCAACCTGTTAAGAATGTACACCATCGTGCCCTAACTTATTACATTATGATGTCTGGGCAAAAATGCAACAACCACAGTTCAGCTCACGCTTCAAAAAACAGACAAGGAGTCGGTTGGTCTGCAAATATCAATTTGTGGCAAAGTCAAAATTGTAAACAAAGAGAAAGTAAAGGTTAAAAGCAGAATATCAATAACAGAAAGGCTTGGCAAATTTAGATAAGCATACTGTAAGGTATTATAATATTGTAAGGTATTATAATATGATGAAAAGTTTCCTGTGCCTTGAGAACACCTGCCTCACTTCACTTTCTGACTCCTTATGTGGTAACACATCATACAGCCTGTATCCAGACGAATATACATCCAAACAGCTCTTGTCTGCTAGAACCATTTGTTTAATCAGGAGAATGCAATGTATTTTCTATCACCTGTCTGTCTTTGGTCTCTCAATGACTGACATGTTAATGACTGTTTCTTTTGATGTTGAGCTTGTATATGACACATCACACTTTCCAAATGCCTTAAATATGCTCAATTTGCTAAGAATAAACAGAGAGCTTTAAACATCATGCATGAGTGCGTGTATGTTTGTCTCTCCTGACCGATAAGTATATCAAGGTGCAGCAAACACAACAAGCAGTAACTCTTCTTCTCTTAATTCAGTTTAAAACTTATTTCAGACATTCTTCTTTTTTTGAACCTAACACTTACAATTAGCATTAATTTGGAAAGTCAGTGTGGCAGTGAAGTCCTTAAACAATCCCTGGGCCAGGGAGCTGGATATGAAAATCTTGGCAGATATTGGTGTTAAAGATGTTATGTGCAGGAACCCAGCATTGCTGTTCTGTTCCATAGCCCTGCCAATAAATGAGAGAATTCAGTTTACCATTTCTGTTCTGTCAGCTGATCATTTCTATGACAACATAAAGTATATGCAGATTTTTCTTCAGTGTCCAGTGTGTCAGGTGGTGGCATGGAGGATGTCGTCGACTATTGGTCTGGCTCAAGACTTGATAAGCTTGTCCTCTCTGTCAGTGATGCAGTAAATCTAGTCTGTAGTTTATAGTTTGAGACGCTAGTAAAGGTTTTTGTAACTGAGGTTCAGTTTTTTGTAGCCCTGGCTTCACTGAAATCTTTGGTGGCCAGCTTGTATAGCTGTGTCATCAGGTTAAAACCATGGTTAGATATTATGGTGCTTCCCTTGATGCCTCTCTGCTTACTCTTTGTTGTATTGGGCCACTTGTTCAAAGTATCACATCTCCTGAACCAGTTGTCTTACACTGGATAGTCAGTGCATATGGCTTGGCTTGCATAAAGAGACAAAACAATATATCTCCTGAAAGCAGAACATTTGTACCCATTTGCACACTGTGTCAGCCTTTAGGCCATCCAGGTACTCACAGAACATAACAGAATGCCAACACAGCAAATGTGTTTATCATCTCAGAGCATGAGGTGAGGAGACCCTTCAAAAGGGTAAACACCTGGAAAGGACCACTAGTGCTGTGTCCTTTTCCCTCTGCTGTACTCAATGTACATGTATAACTGCATGGCCACTACCAACTCCACAACCGTCATCAAGTTTGCTGATGACACCGCTGTAGTGGGCCTGATGAATGACAACAACAAGCAGGCCTACCTAAAGGAGATTAAAAAAAAACCTGGAAAACTGATGCCAGCAAGATGAAGGACTTGACAGTAGACTTCAGCACAAAGCAGGAGATGAACTAACAGGTCCTTGTCATTAACAATACCCCAGTGGAGAGAGTGGACAGTTTCCAGTACCTCGGTGTTGACATCAAGCAGGACCTGTCATGGTTCTGTCACATCAACACCCTGGTGAAAAAAACCCTGTCAGTGCCTGAAAGACTTCTAGACTTCTAGACTGTCTTCCAAGATGCTACTAAACTTTTACTCCTGCACATAGAGAGCCCCCTGATGGAAAACATCACAACCTGGTTTTACAAACAGCAGCATGCAGGTTCTCTGTTCTAGGTTTTAAGATCCTCTTCAGCCACTGTTCACTTTTTTGTTGTTTTATTAGATTTCTGTGCTTGCACCCACTCCCATGGATTTCATTATGATGTAAATTAATTAACCCATTTGGTGACTGTGGTGGGTAGCAATGTGAACAAGTTCTACAGAGAGTGGTGCGATCAGCTGAGTGCATCATCTGCACTGAGCTCACTGACCTGCACTAAATTTACAGCAATCGATGCTAGACCCAGGCCAGGAGGATAGTGAAGGACCTCAACCACGCCAGCAATGGACTGTTCTCTCTGTTGCAGTGAGGAAAACGCCTTTACTCCCTGAAGCCCAACACTGAGGAGGAGCTTCTTCTCGCAGGCGCTTAACCTGAGCTCCAAAAATAACTAAACTGATCGGATTTGCTTATATTCCCTTCAAACAAGGAAACATCTACACCCTACATTCCAGCTTACACATCAGGATCATGATACAGCACACTGCTGCTCATACATTGCACATTTCATGTTCTTATTTGCACACTGCTTATTTAAACATAAAATGAGGACTAACTAACATAAAATGAGTACAATGACTACCTAATAATAAAATTTCATTCCATACTTCGTTTCAATTATACCGCTGCTGTCATACCCCCACACCACATTTTTACCTTATAATATTTTTATATTATAAAAAATATAAAGTTGACAACTACACTTTGCACATTATTTTTATAAGTAAATAAATAAATATTTCTATTTTGGAACCTTTGTAAATTTGTTTATTCCAACCTATTTTTTTTAAACTGAAATTTTATTTTAATCTATTTTTATTGGAAATTTCATTGTAGTAAATTTTTCCACTCTATCTTTCCAGTTTAGGACAGACAGTCATATAAGTATTTCACTGTATGTCATATTTTATATGGTTGTATGATTTAAATTTGAGAGAATGAGTGTGCAAAGCTGCCATCAAAGCAAAAGGTGGCTACTTTAAATAATCAAAAATACAAAATATATTTTTGATTATTTTACACATTTTGTTTACTACATAATTCCCGACAAGACTCAATGTCTTCATAATATACCATGTTGAAAACTATAAATTGAAAAAAAAAAAAAAACAATGATTAAGAAAGTTCTTATATGGGCAACTTGGTTCTTGTATGGACAACACAACGAGTTGGCTGAAACACTTGAATAGGCATGGATTAAATAAAAGTGGAAAATTGCCTGGTGTTCACAAAAAGAACAAACCACAATCATGTTCCTCTTATCATTCAAGTTTGCCTACACTTATATGTGCATGCTATGAGATAAAAAAAAAAGGAAAAATGACAAGACAGAATTGCAATACATGAGGGATGTGGGAATGACTGCAAACGGATAAACCAGTGTAGCAGAGGCCCATTACTTGACAGTTTCAGTCCACTATGTGAAAGAGAGTACCATGAAAGAGAAATTGTTCATGCAATGGCAGTGTACATATCCCAGTCAGGAGATGTTATAACAGAGTAGAAAGGAGATATTCCGTATGGATTCAAAGTAAAGGACAAACTAGTTGCCAGTAGAAAATATAGCAAATATGGAAGTTAAAAATATAGGTTACAAAATTGTTTGTTTGGCCACACTCGTAATATTGCTGCTTGAAAGCTGTACATTACACCCTCAGTCTCAAAGTGGATGGTGAGCATCAGAGCAATTGTGGTGTGGTTGAAGACTTCAAGCCTGGCTAAACCTGTCCTAAGAGAGTAGTAGCATCTTCTTGTAACTTAAAATTAAAACAGACAACATTCTTGGCCAAGACACAGTTAGTGAACTATCACTGTAAATGGTTAATCAGTTTGACAACCACCCACACAACTTGGTCATGGTCAGTCACACAGTTTTTGTCACAGTGTTTGTGTCAGTCTGTACATAAAAAAAATAAAAGACACAGCATTTTCATATCTCTGCCTTTTTTTTTAGGTCTCCTAGAATATGCTGTCGTCCTGTGATGTGAAAAAGAGGTGGAGCGATTCTTTCCAGGGAGCTTCTTTAGACCCATGGATAAAGAAATCAATGGAGAAGGACAGGTCTTTATAGAAGGATGGGCAACGATATTAGCTTACTGTATCACCAATTTCAGCTATTGTGACTGACACTTGTGTATGACACTTGTGTATGTTTCTCCTGTACAGCCAAGGCAGGGTTGCAGGGGGCCTGGAGCCTATCCCAAGAGACTGTAGGCATGAGGTGGGGTATATGACAATTTATCACAGGGCTCACACAGACACACACACACACACACACACACACACACACACACACACACACACACACTACGGGCAATTTGGGAATACCAATAAGACTAATCTTCATGTCTTTGGACTGGAGGAGGAAACTGGAGAAAACCCACCAAGCATGGGGAGAAAATGCAAACACCACAGACCCGAGGAGAGAACTGAACCCTCGACCCTGGAGATGCAAGGCCACATTGCTAAGCATTACACCACTGTGGTATTAATGTTATGACTGACTTTCTGATGAGGATGTCAGAAAAGCAGAACAGGTTTAGAAAGACACATTATACTTCCACCATCTGCATCTCTGCTAAACGTGTTCAACTCTATGTCAAGTTAAAAATGAAGACTTCTTTTGTGTGTGTGTGGCATAATCATATCGAATTATATGATGTCCATTATACATGTAGGATGTACAGTACGGTTGCACTCCAATTTGTGAGTGTGTGGAGAAAGACTTGAGGAACAGAAATTAAGCTGAACTTTAGACTCGCCATTATTTAGCCCCCCAGTTTTAGTGCATTTTGAAAAACGTATCTTTTGTGGAAAGTAAAAGGAGGAGCTGGTTATTTGGATGGGCCAATGATTCTGTCAGATTCAGTGTTAAAATAGGCCTTATGTCTATTGCTATCAAATGGATGGACTACATTAACAGCTGCATCGGATTTCTACAGGCACACATAATGTGTGGGACAATAACACATCATGTAATGCATAACAATATTTTGATTAATGCTAAAATCCCCTACAAACCCTAACACACACACACACACACACACACACACAGTATATGCACCCATACAAACAAACCCACACGCACACCACCCACTCCCAGCAGGCGAGCATTTAATAACTGAAAATCTTTTAGATTAGAGAAGCACCATCAGTGCTATTATACTGTGCTTTTCAGAGCTGCTCAAGCACTGAGTCATCTTCAGTCTCAGCACAGGGACTGATAGCGTGCAGTTCATACAATCGAGTAAGAAAAAGTGAATAGATCTGGGTTTTATGCTAGAAAGCACTGCAGTGAATATCAGCTATGCTGGCTTAAATATTATCTATCTATCTATCTATCTATCTATCTATCTATCTATCTATCTATCTATCACTATGTGTGTGTGTATGTGTGTGTATTGTATATCGCCTTACTTTTTTGCATATTTGTTACCCTTAAATAATTCTGATTACCAAACTAATTTTAATATTACATAAAGATAACCAGCATAAACACAAAATGCAGTTTGTAATTTATTTGATTTATTAAGGGAAAAACCCTGTCCAAACCTATTGTAAAATAGTAAATACCCCCACCACCACCTACTTGCTAAATCAAGTATTTCACAAGCCATCCCATTATAGAATGCAGGCCTAGAAACTGTTTTTTCCCCTATGTCCAGTTACCAGTTCCATGTCTCATTTTCTGATTGGAATTTCTAACTTCTTCAATTAAGTTACCACATGTGTATATTGAGTCAGATATTGTGGGAACAGCCATTTAGCAGCAAATTATTATTTTGAAAATAAATGTTGATATTCTATGTTTCCACTCATTCCTATCACATCCACTCACATTATCCCAACATCACTTTATCAAAATATTACTTTCAAAACCTACCTAGTACTATCCATTGTAAAAAATGTCTGTAGATAATATGGTAAAAATATGCCACACCATGACAGTAAAAATGCATAAACGGAAGAGGTTTAATACAGTGTTTCTAACAATAGAATACCGTAAATATGTACCTGCCAAAACAGTAATTTTGCATATTTTTTTCCTGAAAAAAAAATAAAATTCAGGTTCATGCACCAGCACCGGCAAAGTTGCAGCTGTCGAGCCCGTGAGCAAGGCTGTTAACACTATCTGCTCCGGGGGCGCTGTATCCTGTCTGACCCTGTGCTCTGACCCCTGTTTCCTAGCTGGGATTTGCAACAAAAAAAAATAATTTCACTGTGCTGTAAGAAAATATTTAATAAATTAATGATTTATTTATTCAATAACATTCTATTTATTTATTTAAGAATATTATATTTGTTTTACATTACATGTATAACAAGTGCAAAGACAGTAAAGAATCATAAAAAAAATCATATTACCATAAAATTAACTCTTCTAAAAAGTGTTACATGTAGTTTAAGGTCCTTAAAACCTGCACTTTCCTACATATTCACTGTACTAAATAAAAAGTGCTTGGCACTACAAAGTGCAAGAAACTGCGGTGAACATGGAGCATTGCTGGTAATACAGATGACTTACACTTAGGTCCTTAAATATTAGGACACTGACCTAATATTATAAGGTCATTAGGTCATTAGGTTATTGTCTCAAGTTTACACATATGGAGTGGCAATGTTTTGCTATTCCAGATGGACAGTTAGCTGGTCACTAGTTCTTTATTTTTAGATTATATTACTTAAGTAATTGCAAGTCAATAATTTTTTTTTTTTTTGCCTGCATTATAAAATCATTTGGTAATATGAAGGTCTCAAAGCAAATGTAAATGTAACATTAATGGTTTTCTGTGTAAATTTTCCTTTTCTGCTATAAATAAAAGTTTTTCAGTGTTTTAGTAGCTCTGCCTCTTGAGCTCATTGAGTCGGTCTGTTACTTCATTGGACCTTAGCTATCACAAGTTCACAGCATGTTGATAAGTCACAGATTATAAGTGGAGTGCAAGCATTTTGTACTTATGCAGCTGTGACTGCAGGCTTATGACCCACATGCCCCTTCCTCATAAGTAGCCATAATGCTAACAGCACAGCAGCGCTAATGTTTTGTTAAGTAATGCAGCACATACTCTGGGGATGAGCTTTGAGCACAGCATGATTGCCAAAAGATATTTATCTACCCTCAAGGATAAGCTGATGTGCTATAAACAACCGGCGCATCAGTAGCGTTATTAAGTTATGCAATGCTTGCTATATTTATAATTAATACAACTACCAGTATAACTAAAGTGTTCTTAGTGCACTGCTGCATGCTGAAAATAAAAGTAATTGTTTCAAGATCTGTGTTCTAGTTACAGTGTAGACAGGTTAATCTATAAATCTAACATGGAGGTTGTAATGAAGGCATAACCTGAAGTCTTATTAGTGAGTTCAACAAGAACATCTTCTGAACAGCCTTAAGGTCACCTGTTTATGAAAGTCAATTTTAAAAGGCAATCATGTGATGTGGCTTTTAATATGAAATGCTGTTGTGTAATTAGATTTTTTTGTGAAGTTGGAAGTAATAAGCAATTATTCAAATGTTGAATAAGCAGGAACTGAATGTTAACATTACTCAACAAAACAGTTTTAAAAGCAGTGTACTCATGCTAATGTGTCAAAAAACAACTGTTAAATTTAAAGTTTAAAAAAAGTATTTCTAAAAATAAATTTTTACTGTAAAAACTAACATTTTTAAAAGTTACTGCAGTGTAAAGTTGTTTATACGTCTAGTATATTTTTCACAAAATTATTCTGGCATCCACAGTTGGCAGGGTTTTTTTTCTTACAGTTAAAGCAACAATGTCACTTAGGGCAAAAACTTTAAACAGCAAAATTTACATGATGTTATGTAAAGTCATTTATGTTTTCCTATATTTTTACGGAATTATTCTGCCTACCACAGCTGCCAAAAATAAATTTATTATTAATACATTTATTTATTTATTAGGTAAAAACAACAAGATTTTCTTACAGTGTTCTTGGTTGTGTTTTGGCCAGTGACATGCCTATCTAATTATAGATATACTGTATGGCAAAGTCATACAATGTTAGGATTTCAGATGGAGAGATACTAATCTCAACAAGCTAATCTACACAGTTATTTATTAGTCAAGAGACACTGTGGAAGTCAATTAATTTACAGAGGAGAGACTTAATAAGCTTTGAACTGAGATTTATGGAAATACAATGTAATTTTACACAATGTCACACCAATTTAAACAGTTGACCTCAATGAAATAAAACATATGTAATAATATCATATTAAATTAATTATATTAATTTAATATTATAATAATAAAATCGATAATAAAATTGAATAGCTACTGTATTAGTATAACTGCTTAAAGATATCTGACTGTACAAAGATTACAAAAACGAAGGAAAGAAAGAAAGATGTACCATCTATAGTTGCTCTGGACTTGTATTTACTAAGTGTCTTAGGGGAGGAAATCGCTCCTAAGTACCCAAAAATTCTCAGAATGAATTTTGGTCCTATTTCCAGGAGTAGGAATAAGATATATTCATCAAAATTCTCAGAATAGAAAATCACTCCCATCTCCACCAAAATGTACAAGAGCTCCAGAGGTGTCCTAACTGGTTAGAAGTAGTGAGGAAATGGTGACGTTTAGTAACAATGATGGACACGGAGCTCATAAAAGATAGATTTGGACAAAAACAGAATCCTTTTTTTTTTCTTTAATTGCATGTGGTGTTTCACTGGTCCAATAACAAACATTTTGTATGCAGTCTCCTCAGGTAACTGATACTGTTTTTTTTGTAACAATGATGATGCAGCTTTGAAACAGTGACACAGCAACAGTGTCGGAAATAATAAATCACACTCTGCTCTTACAGCGCTTCAAATCATGCACAGATTCATACATTTCCCACCACACAGCGTGAAATCAGTGAAAAACAGGCTGCATTCATGGAGTTGTGGGCATCATCCATGGCACACACATTAAAGTCATTTTATTTATATATACATTTTATATACTTATATAATATAAGTATGTGTGTACATGTTTATATATACATGTGTATATATGTATATTGTATATATATGTATACTTGTTTCACATTCATTGCATTCATTCTTACATTTTTTTTTTTGTTTGTTGTTATATACTTGCACAACATTACTGTACTTATTCATATGCATATTTATTTACATGCATATTTATTCTTATAATTGTACACCACTATTGCTTGTGTAGCTTGCACACAAGAATTTCACTCACATGTACTGTACCAGTGTACCGGTAATGTGATGTGACAATAAAAGTGATTTGATTTGATTTTAAATTATTTTTATGTACACAACTGTTGTTTTTTTTTAGATTCTCCATTATAATTATTAGCACTTCATCACTTCATTGACATGGCGTATCTCTGTATTTCACACTCCTCAGGGGTACATGAGGCAAACAGGTGGCATTGATGCTTTCACAAATCGCTGTCCACACACTCGCTGTGATGCTTTCACAAATCGCTGTTCACTCACTTTTATCTTTAAAGGTAAGAGTAAGGCAGAACTTTATTTTAATTATTTCTTTACATTTACTCCCTCCTGTGCAGAGCAAAACACTCTCATCCTCTCTTTATTTTCGCTTTCTTTTCAAAGTCATTTTGGTCTATGACAGTCCTACACAGCTCTATTGTAGAGACTTTAAACAGTTGTGATTGGAGCAGTCTGATTAGAATAAGGGCATGTAGCCAAGTCATGTATATATAAGTTTTGTCTGTGTGCATAAGGCTTTCACACAACTGCCTCTGATTTTACCATTTTACTTTTGCCCCCTTTTAAACAACAAAAACTACAGTACTGTGCAAAGGTCTTAGGCACCATATTATATGCTGTACCAATTTTGTTAAATATGTTTATCATGTCTGCATAATAACGTACAAAATCATTCAGTATTTCCATATATAACTTAAAAATGAACAGAGGTGGAAAGAGTAATACAATTTTGTACTTAAGCAAAAGTACTGTTACTTTAGTGAACTTTTACTGAAGTACAAGTAAAGTTATTTTTATGTACACAACTGTTTTTAAAAATTTACTCAGAGTAAAAGTTACTGAGTTACTTTTTTTTTTTTTTAACAGCGGGGGTGGGATGATGGATGGAACGCCCTTGCATAATAAATCTGTTCCCTTTGTTGTGCTTGAAAACAAAGTGGTCGCTTAAATATGACCAGGGGTTTGCTTCATAAGAATTTGTTGGCATTTTACTTTCAGCTGTGTCTGCATCACTGGCATCTGTTTTGTCCGTCTCCATCATTCCTGTGAATTTAGCGTGTTTGTTCTCCACGCCCATCAATCAATCAGTGCAGTGGTTTCCGGGGTGCAATTTTTTTTCTTCCCTGTTGTATTATTTGTTTTATTTTTCATTTTCATTCATTTATTATTTACTCAGTAGCAAATATGATTTAAAATGTAGTGAAGAGAGTAGAGAGTGTGAAGCGTCACGGTGTCAAATTACGCGCGCACACACATAACGCACACACTTGACAGAGAGGGAGAAAATGGATTTTTAACTTCTAATGAGACTTTCTTTTGCTTTACATGCGCACACACGTGTTATAAGAAACAGTACATGCAAGCTGTACACACGTGCTTTCAAACACAAAATAAAACATGTTTTGCACACGCACACGTGGTCACAGTGTTATCGTAAACAGTACACGCTTGCACCAATGTTGATTATACCAGTAAGAGACAAGCACTAAAACCCAGCAGCCTACTTTACGGCTCTCAGTGTTTCAAAAAGTGACATCACACGATCCTTTAGCCCGTCCTACTATTCCTGAAAATAAGAATAGGAAGCTTTATTAATAACTTTTATGACCTACACTGGCTATTTTAAGTCCTTAATGAAACTTGAGCGCGATTTCTACAAGTGATTTTGTAAGAGTAACGGAATATGGAACTCCAAAGTGTTCAAAATTAAATAAATAAATAGGACATAATGAAATAATGGAACACATTTAGAAAAAAAGGTTATTATTGTGAAATATATTGGTCTCTGCTATATAAATTTACTTATTAATATGAAATAATATTTTATGGTCATTATTTTTCCCAATAACAGAGATTATTGCAGAGGCATTTTATTTAATTCCAGCTGTTTTTATTTCAAAATGTCATTTTTTTCAAAGTTAGTTTTTATTTCAAAATCCCGTTTTCCCGGAAAAACCAAAAAGCGCAGGTCCTCGAATGACCACTAGCTGGACCACTGGCTCAAAAAGTAAGCAAATCCTACAGACCCCATGGTAAAATGTCCAAATTTATAACAAAATTAAAAAAATTTTGCAGCCTGATAAAAAAGGATTTGGTCTTCATAGCTAGATTACCCATTCATAACAAATGTACTGAATTTTTATGTAACTCATCAGTCAAAATCACATTAAGCCATAAATGTTTGCCTATTTAAGATTGTGGCCAACTTGAGTGAGATTTGCATTGCAGTTGTTAAACACCAGTTTAGCTAATTGGATTCATTGTAGTTTAACTTACCCCAAGAAAGTGTTAACACAAGTGTGTGTGTGTATTTGTGTGTTTGTGTGAGGGCACGAGCACACTTCTCATGCTCTGTATAAAGCCTTGTACAGATATAGCAAAAATGATGAATAAACACACAAAGGTCATTCAAGCAGTGATGATTTCTTTAAGACTGCAAGGGAAGCTCAGCTTCCCCTATAATGTCACAAAATTAATGGTCAAATTATGTACTATT
>JAOVVA010080403.1:0-12868 GCA_028565275.1 Leiocassis micropogon
GATTTTGAAAATGTATGACTTTTTAGAAAAAGTCATGAAAGGAGGGTCCTGGAATTTGATCGTGTGAAGTATTTTTTTTTCCCCCATTGCGGTCAAAATGACCGGTGCTCGGCGCTTCTAGTGTTAATGAGGCGCAGCTTGTCACGAACTAACCCGGGTTGACCAGAAGACTTAGCGATTAGCAGTTAGCCCTTTGTAGCATGGATGGTAAACCCAAACGCGGAAGCAAGCGAGTCGGCAGAATAACCACGCGAATTGTTTTAACAACTCTCTCAGAAGGGGAGCAAGGAAAAAAACACTAATTCATCCCGCGTCCTATAAACACACACTCAAATCAGAAAGTAAACCCAAGAAAGTGAGTACTCACAAAATGGCTGACGAATCGTCTGAACCGACATGGGCGAACTCAATGACTGAGCGATGTGAAGCGCCATCTTGTCTCCTTTTATGCTTCCTGATTTGCGACCATACTACTTCCGTGTCCTAGTGCCGGTCGCACCGCAAGTGTGTATGACAGTACCTCCCTTTCCAGGACCAACTCCCGACAGTCCTGGGGTGGCAGATACCCGACGACGGTAGTCCCGGATGAGCTCGGGGTCGAGTATGAACCGAGCCGGTATCCAAGACCGTTCCTCGAGGGCGTGAATCGAGGATCCGGCATATGGCGTAGGCGGGACCACCCTCTATGAAACGGGGAGGAAGAGCAGGGTGGGTGGGTGTAATCATGGGTGAAGTTATGATGGGTTTGAGTAGGGAAGTATGGAATACCGGATGGATCCGGAGTGCCGCAGGCAGCTGGAGCCGGTAGGTGACATGGTTGATACGGAGAGTGCTGCGGTATTGGCCGATGAATCTGGGTGATAGTTTCTTGGATTCGGTATGGAGATGCAGGTTTTTTGTGGACAGCCATACTTTGTCACCTACATGGTACAATCGTCCCGGGGTGTAGACGGTGATGGCTGCGTTGGCTTGGCTCCATACCCGTCGACACCTGCGGACCAACTGTTGGGCCGAAGGTACATTACCTCCGGTTCTTGATGTTCGAACATTGGAGGCTGGAAACCATGGCATACCTCAAATGGGCTTAACTTGGTAGCGGAGGACACGTGAAGATTGTGGGAAAGTTCCGCCCAAATGAGGTAGCGGGCCCAGGAGCGCTGGCGATCGGCTATGAAGCATCTCAGGTAGCACTCCAGTTGTTGGTTGGTCCGTTCCGTCTGACCGTTAGTCTGAAGATGATAACCTGATGATAGACTTTAGGTGGAATTGATCAGACGGCAGAAGGCCTTCCAGAACCGTGCAGTGAACTGGGGCCCCCTGTCCGAGACGATGTCCTTTGGGAACCCATGCAGACGGACTACATGCTCTAATATCAGCTCGGCTGTCTGTTTAGCTGACGGGAGTCCGGGAAGGGCCACCAGATGCACAGCTTTGGAGAACCGATCCATGATGGTCAATATGGTGTTTTTCCCTTCTGAGACTGGCAGGCCCGTGATGAAGTTGATGGCAATGTGCGTCCAGGGCCGGCGGGGAACAGGGAGCGGTTGAAGAATGTTCCTGGACCCCGGGCGGTAGGACAGATGGAAATTGTAGTGTTCAAAGAACAGTGCCCACCGCGCCTGTCTTGGGTTAAGTTGTTTTAGATTCCGGATGGTGATGAGATTCTGGTGATCGGTCCAAACGATAAATGGCTCTCTGGCGCCCTGGAGCCAGTGTCACCATTCTTCCAATGCCCACTTTATGGCCAGCAGTTTGTGTCCAGGACTGAGTTGGTAAGAGGCAAAGGGTGTCGATTTTTTATAGTGATGTTGTTGAGCCCCTGATAGTCGACACATGGACGTAGGTCACCGTCTTTTTTCTTCATAAAGAAGAACCCCGCTGCGGCAGGCGATGAGGAGGGCCGGATGGTACCTTGACAGAGAGCGGAGGACACATACTCCTCCATCGCCTGCATCTCAGCTGTGGACAGGGAGTAGAGATGGCTTCGGGGAGGGACAGAACCCAGCTGAAGATCTATCGCCAGGTTGTAGGGGCGATTAGGAGGAAGGTGGGTGACGCGTCTTTTACAGAATGCTTCAGCCAGGTCCCGATAGGCGGCGGGGATGGTGTTGGTGTTGACCTCAGGGGCCTCAGACTCCCTAGAGCATGTCCCAGCCGGAGCCCGCAGGCAGAGAACCGGTTTTGAGTCCAGGAGATAAGAGGGTCATGTTGCAGGAGCCAAGGGTATCCGAGGTAAGATGGAGGTGAGGTGGAATCGGATCGGTTCTTGGTGCTGGTCAATGATGAGGGTGATGGGTTGAGTCTGAGCGGTGATGGGGCTGGAGGCCGGCCGTCGACTTATGTGATTCGAACGGGCTGGGATAACGCTTCAAGCTCCACTCCCAGCTTTTTGGCGTAAAAGGAGTCAATAAAGTTACCTGAGGCACCGGAGTTGATGAACGCAGTACTTCTGACCCATTTGTGGCCAAACTGGAGGTGTACCTGAACTGGGAGGCGAGAGACGCTGGGTGTCGTGGCAGAGAGGAGGAGGGGGCCCGGCGAACTGCTCCCATCGCTCATTGGGCTTGGGCGTTTCCCTGGCGAATAGGACATATGGCTCTGTGGTGCCCTGCTGATCCGCAATAAGCACAGAGTCCCTCTCTGAAGCACCTCGTTCTGCAGCGGTCAGGGAGGCGTGTCCTAATTGCATGGGTTCTCTGGCTCCGGTGTCAACTACGGCGGGATGTGGAGATTCCAGCGTGACTGGAAGCTCTTATCCGGCGAGCTCGTCCTTAATGCGTGAGGCCAGTCCCTTGTAGTAGGCCGTCCGGAGGGCAGTGTCTCCCCAGGTGGTCTGGACGGCGAATGTATGGAAGTCTGCGATGTACCGGCTCACGGACGACCCTCTTTGTCGCAGGTGATATAATTTGGTGTCGGTCTCCACCTCAGCAGCAGGATGTTCGAATAGCTTCAGCTGACGGGTGAATTTGCCGTAGGAGTAGGCTGCGTCTGAGTCTGATCGAAGAACCGTGGCCCACTCAGCTGCCTGCCCGGATAGCAACAAGACGAGGATGGCAATGCGCAACCGGCCCGTGGAGTACCTGGTGGAATTGAACTCAAACACAAGATCCAGCACGGTTAAAAAAAAACTGCACTTCCCGTCTGCGCCATCCTATTTGTCCGGTAATGCTAAATAGACATCAGAAGGGGGGGGGAGGTGGTGGCTCGGCAGCCCCCGCGACAGGCGGTGAGCTAGCCAGCTGAGCGTCCACCTCCCGGAGAGTTGCATTCTCCTGCTGTAGCTCCGTCACCTCGCGGCGTAAGGCTGCGATGTCTTGGACGCCACTGCGGAGGGTCGCAATCTCACCGCGAAGCTGCTCGATCAGCTCGGCATGCCGGTTCACCACATCGCAGAGGTGGGCGTAATCCGCTGGGTTTACTGCTGGCTCAATCATTCTGTCACGGGCGACCGGAGATGGACCAGAAGACGTAGCAGTTAGCCCGTGTAGCGTGGATGGTAAACCCAAACGCAGAAACAGCGCGAGCATGCACGATAACCACGTGATGTATTCTAAGAACTCAAGGATCTACACAAATAAACCTGTGTTCTAGCAACACACACTCAATCAGAAAGACAACCCGAATCGGTGAGTACTCACAGAAACTCCGGCGAAGAGTCGGAAATGGCATGGGCGAACTCAATGACTGAGCGATGTGAAGCGCTATCTTGTCTCCTTTTATGCTTCCTGGTTCGCGACCGTACTACTTCCGGGTCCTAGTGCCGGTCGCGGAGCGAGTGTGCATGACAACTGGAGCAGATGGCTTCCTTCAAAGATGCCAACATTACCTATTTAAATTTTATCTTTTTTTAACATCCTTATCACTGCCCATGTTGTTCTTCTCCCAGGTACTGAGCCGCGTTGGTTCGGTCAATATCTTCCCTTGACAAACACAGCTTTTAAAGGCTGTCATAACTGCTCCTACTAAGTTATCACCCTTTTTGGAACGCTTAGGGCCTCTATGTTGTTTCTCTGACTTCCTGCCCTTTTTCCTGTTCTCTTTTACTTTCTGTCTTTGTTCAATCATTTCACTCCAGTTCTCTTGGCTGAACACTTTATTCAACCCAGGGAGGAGCTGTAGCTTGCAATAATCCTGCAACTTTTGGATCATCTCCCTGGTAGTACTACCTTGACTCATCTCTACACATAGAATAGCCCACATGCCTACTGTTTCTACTGAGGCTTTAAACTGAGCACAATGCTGTTTCCAGTTTGTTTGCACATGAGCTTTCTGGTGTTGCTCTAATACTTTTAGTGACTCATGACTCCACATATAGCCTCCTATTACCTGTTGTATAACTGCCTTATTAGCCCCATTTGTGTTCCTTTATTTAGAATGCTGTTTAATGCCTGGAAAGCATCAATGTCAATTAAAGCTTGTTTGCAACTTTTAACGGCTACACTTACAGCATTTAGATTTTTCCCCCATGCCAGGGGTTAAGCGAAGGGCTCTATGAAGTAAAGAAAATCATTAGGTTCATCTTTAACAGGTGAAATTAGGGGGACAGAGAGAGACTATGGGTCTGATTCCATAGCTTTAGGTAATCTATAATGACGTGGCTTCTGCTCATCCTCATTGCTAGTATCGCTATCATTACTATAACCCAGAGCCTGTATTCACAAAGGTTCTTAAGCCTAAAAGTTGCTCCTAGTGACAAAATTCTTAGAAAATTCTTAGAATTATGACCTTTTCTTAAAATTTCCGCTTAAATTTAGAACTAAATCTTAGTAAAGATAAAAATGATTCATAAACATCTTAGACCTAAAAACAGCTCCTAAGGTAAAGATTGTTAAGAGTAGAGAGGAGGACTTTTAAGAGGCTTAACAGTTTCTATAGCAGAGGACAAAATGGAGGAAAGAAGAAATTATCTCCAAACACTCGACGTAAAAGTAAACACTGCTCTTCTGTCCAATTTGGTTTTCTTGTTGTTTTACTTCCTTTCATTTCTTTCGGATTGTTGGCTACATACCATCCAAAAGTGCAACTTAAATTGACTGTCCTGCAATCATGTAAATTGGTAAAAGCTGAGCCATTTGGCTCCCATCAATCTGAAATGGATTACAAGTAATAAAATCAGTATGGTAAATAAATGTAAGAATTTAAATATAGTAACTACTGTGTGGAAATTGGTTGCTTAAAAGGTAGACCCACTGAACTGATTGGAAATTTATACCTGTACTTAACAGTAGGGTCTTTTATCTCTGTTCTATTATCCCTTTCTCTTTAATAATAAGGAACAGGATTTATTGGCAAAGGTGATATCTTTATAGGTTGAAACGCATAACTGCGACATGAGGGTTCCACAGTTTCTTACTTCAAGAAAAGTGTACACCTTTAGCAGTTCTCTACTTTCAGTCAACTCCCATCTATGTTTCCCTGTTTGCTTTTCTCAGTATGCACAGAGATTTCATCTTCACACATTCCTGTATTTCCTACTTGCTACTATTTACTACAAAGCTTACCCTAAGGCAATACCCACAGGGGTGAGGGTGAAATTTCATCTCCTTTCATGCTACTAGAATAGGGCATAAAACTGGCATGTTATTAAGAAATACTTTAAATTTAGTCCCAAATGGGTACTGATTAATCAAAATAGTTAGAAGTAGCCTGTCTCCTGTCTGCTTATGCATGACCCATAGCCCTGCATGACCTCAGGTATTGTGTGTCGTAAAATAAAAGGCATAGATAATGACTGATTCAGCGTGTTTTGCATGCTCAGCCATTCCGGCAACACTAAGCTATTCCAGCTGCAATACTCTAATTGCAGCTGGAATAGTCTATTTACTACCCACTGGGAGTTCTTCTCTCCCTCTAGTAGGTTTGTTAGTTCTCTGTTTCTCAGTCTCCCAGATACTCTCTGTTCTGAGCATGCATAGAGCAAACATAAAACCTCTATGATGGGATGTCAGTTTGCATAGTATCCTATGTGTCTTTCAAGAAAGGATTACTATGTTCTAGTGCCACATCCGCCACATGTCATACGACACCTTAACTAATAACAGAAATGATCAAACCACAGATATTTTAGATTAAAACATTTTTATTGTGCAACAGACTTTAACATGTTATATATTTTTCAATCATGTTTAATTATGACTACTTCCTTAAAATTCACTTTGTTAATTTTGTCATTACTTTCATCTCCATTAATATGGGGATTTCCCGCTGCCGAATGCTGCCAAACATGTAAGGAGATGATGAAAACTGGACTCCATAAATGGGCATAAAATCAATAATGACTTGATAACATGAATCAATACCAGGGCATTAACCTTAATGTCAGGAGGGGGCAGCGATTTCTTTTTTTACCATGCTCCAATTTTCCTACCAAGCATAACAATGCTGACAACCATGTCAGAATTCATACAGGGCCCAAAAAAAGGCTGTGAGCAGCCTCTACCACTCTCTAGTGGTTATACCGAATTTGCATCAGTATAGATTCAGGAGCACATTCTGCTCAGTGGAATGGGGCCTAAGATAATCCTGGATAACTAAGCAAAATGATTCCAAGAAAAACAAAATGAGTACAAGGACCATTGTACTTTCCAACCGGCCCCACCCAGCACTTCTTGGGTATGGCTCCTAGCCAACATCGGCCATCTGTACTGCAGCGGCGATCCTGGCTGAGGAATAGGACCTTAACGTGGAGCTCAGCAGCCTTTTCTTCTTCAGTGGCTGGATCCCAAGGGCTGACTTTGTAGTTTGTATTTACCCAGGGGTCCTTGACCACGATGTGCACCTCTCGCCGATCGCCATGAACAGAAGTGACAAGGATAGGATTGCGTGGGGCACATTAGGTGGCATCACAAATGGATGTGGGGAGTGTGTTAACAGGAAGCTGCCCTGTTAACTTTCACCGAATTTGTGGAAGGTGGCACTGGTTCTTCTTTCCCCTTATGGCTGGTGAGGAAGCCTTTGCCTGGTGCTCTTTCTGGGATTGATGGCATTGGCTCATGTATGTGTGTGTGTCCTACACAGCAGCCCCCTTCCCCCCCCTTCCTCCTCTCCTCTCTCTGGTCTCAATCACTGCAGCTAGGATTCTTTTTGTAGTAAAGTGGGTTTATTGTTCACCTATACACTAGATGACAGTAGTGAGTAACGGTAAGGATTTGCATGTTCAAAAAGAGCATAGAACAAGCAGCTAATTGGGAGAAGCCGGGAGCATGTGTGTCAACCCATTAACTATTTCATGCCTTTCTGTTGTTGTCAATAAAGGCATAAGTTACAGAACTGTCATATCTGCGTTACTACACTTTTCAAAGGTAATGTGCAGGTTCATTTGTTTCATTTTTACTTTATATTTTGTATTAATAAAAAAAATTTTATACGAATATTTTAGGGTTGTGGAACGAATTGTCTGAGTTTCCATTATTTCTTATGGGGTAAATTCACACTTCCGGATCGAATTACCGTCAAACCCTGGTTTACGAGCATAAATTGTCCCGGAAGCATGCTCGTAATCCAAAATGCCCTTAAACCAAAACAGATTTTCCCATAGGAAATAATGCTAACTCAGATAATTCGTTCCACAACCAAGAAATATTTATTATAAAATTATCCAACATATACAAAATATAGGAAAAAAATTAATTATCACTATTTAGTCATCACTGCTGTCTGTTGACTCACCAGCCTCTTTTTCTTTTTGGGTAACTCTTACCAGGAACCTATCTAATGACACCTGTTTTTGCCTCCTTTTGAGAATCTCACGGAATTGAAACATTATACAGCCTTATTCGGGTGGTAATTTTCTACAAAATTTTGCACAGTTTCCCACATTTTACACACCTCCTTAATTTCACTGGAAGTTCTCTGTCTTTTCCCCCTCCTCCTCCTCAGACGAGATCTCCTCCATAACCTCTTGGTGTTGCTCATGATGCAGATCCATCAGTTCGTCGGTGGTCAGCTCCTGGTTAAGTTCCTCCACCAGCTCTTCAATGTCATCCTCATTCACCTCCAGTCCCATAGTCTTTCCTAAAGACACAATTTCATTGACAACTGGCGATTCCTATTCATGAGCAAACTCCTCAGTGTCATGTCCAAGAATGCAATCAGGCCACAGATTTTTCCAAGCAGAAGTAAGAGTTCTCTTGGTGACCCCATCCCAGGCTTTATCAATGATCTTGAGGCAGTGCATGATGTGGAAATGATCTTTCCAAAACTCTGAGAGTAAGGTTTGTTCCTTCTGTCACTATCGCTGAAACAAAGCTTTGGTGTAAAGTTTTTTAAAGTTTGAAATGACCTGCTGATACATAGGCTGGAGTAGTGGAGTGGTGTTGGGAGGAAGGAACTTGACTTTAATGAACTGAAATTCCTCCAGTAAGTCATCCTCAAGGCCTGGAGGGTGAGCAGGAGCATTATCCATAACCATCCAACTTTTCTACATCATCCAAGAGACGTGGCCGCTGCTTTGTTATCCGCGTGACTCCTTTTGCTGCAACTAGTCCGGTTATTTCTTGTTTTTGCTTTAATATTGTGCATATAGTTGACGTAGACCTTTTATAAAACCTTGCGAGGTCGGCCTCTCGCATACCTTGTTCGCGCTTCTTAATGATTTCTTTTTTAACTTCCATCGTGATTATCACCTTCTTTTTACCGCCTTCCTTTTGCAACTTTTTCTTCGCAGGAGCCATTGTTGCAGTACACTAAAGTACTAAAGTGCAGTAAGGACACAAAAATAAATAAAACACTTTAAAATTAAATAAAAAATGCTTTATGCGCTCACACTGTCACAGCACTGTTGTAAATAGCATACACTCGCTTGGATGTTTACAACTCAATTGCCCACAATTCCGCAGCGTGAGAAAGTGAATAACCATTGGTTCAGTTCTGATGACGTGCGCTCGGCGTCAAAACAAGAAGCGCAAGCATGCGCTTCCTGTTTTGAAGCCGAGCGCACGTAAAAAACAAGAAAAACAAGAAGCGCATGTGTGCCACATGATTTTTAATGATTTAAACCGCGTTACTCGTAATCCGAGTTTCCACTGTATGCTCGCAATCCATGGTTCCACTGTAATCATATTCTGTTGCTTTGAAGCCTTAAATGAAGACACAGATTTTGTTTTATGCAGCTGTATTTACTCATTGCAATTTTTAACATCCAAGTTAAAGATATACCACAAAGGTATATCTAATATATGTAAGATCTTTGACGCACCACAGACACACAGACACGAGGCGAGGTCCCACAGTAACAGTAGAGGAAAAACCAACTATCTGCTTGCAAATTTCAGTGGGCTCTGATACAAGATCCCCTTATTATGTTCGCACAGCATGTATGACTCTTGTATAACTTCATGAAGTAAAAGACACAGTAAAATTGCCATCTTTTAAAAGTGAAGTGTTAAACTGCCAGTGGGTGCTTTTTCAACTAACGGTTTATCGTACTACGTTGAGGTCTACTAGATAGATGGCTACTGGAACAATAAAACATTTTGTAAAAAAAACCAAAAAAAAAAACATTAAAATCGATCTAGACTAGCCAGAGAGAGCATGTTATCTATAAAATGTCTTCTGCTTAAATGTCTCCTTATATCTTTTAAGTCATGGACTTATCATCTCCCACATGTGCTTACAGGAGGCCATGTGAGGTTCTGTGTAAGTCCTGTTCAGATTGCCAGTTTTGCAGTTAATATTCCCACCCAAAATGAAAACAGCAGTAGCATTACAATTCACAATTACATTGTTTAGCTTGTCTAAAAACACCATTCTCTTTACTGCTCTGGTATGAATATACACTGTAAAGGGTGATGAACACTTATTTTAAGCAACAAAGAATGCAGTTCTTAGTAAAACGTTATGTTCAATGCAAGCACAGACTCTAAAGTCATCTCAGTGAATGTAGGCCCGGTCGTAGGAACGCTTTTGCTCCCTTTGCACCTTCTGCATATGCTAGTATACAATAGGGAGAACTTTGTTAATGTTAGTTTAGAGTTCTTAAACGAACTTAATAACACACCTGAAGGGTGATGGTTGCAGGCATTCTTAGCTATGTCTAGCAGACCGTGTACCCAGCGACCTAAGAGTAGCTCAAAAGGTTTCACCAGTTAAGGAATGCTGTGTTTCGCGGGCAGCAAATAGGACGTGGGGATTGTCTGGTTAATGTGCACCACTAAATGGTCACTAAGAGGTTCAACAGCTTTTTGCAGAGGAATCGCCTCAGAATCACGAGGATATGTTCACGAGGATGTATTGGGCAGTGTCCCCGACCAGGTCCATGCTGAAGGGTATGCTTATAATGGGCAGTGAAATTGGCTAAGTGTGGGCGGTCAGTCTTGGCATTCTTGTTTGGCGCCACCCTGTGACAGCCTGCCGGAGCTGCTTCCGTTGAGTTTGGACCTTTTTTTACTTATTTTTGTAGTTTTTCCGGCACTTCGTGTTTTTCTTTTCGATTGTATGCGCGTGTGTGAATGTAAACTGCACTATGGATATCAAAGACACTGTGTTTGCTCTGTTTTTTTTTAACTTTTTTGGACTTTGTTTACGGTCATATCTGGGACCGCTGTTCATAGCTGCGGTCCTTTAATTTACAACAGGGATAAGCTGTTAGCATTTAACAACATGACTACTCCAGGGGAAAAAAATGATATTCCCCCGAGCTAAGAAGGAGAAGATGGGGAGCTGAGCTGGTGCACTGTGTCGGGCCAAAAGGAGACATTACAGAACAACTCTCCTGTCCATCGTCATGGAGGATGTGAGATCCCTATTTTTTCTCTATTATTTTATGCCAACTCCAAGGGGGCTTATACTTCCCCCCTACCGGTTGGCCCCGGCCCCGGGCCCAACTAGTATTGCCCCTTATAGAAGCCCAGATGAGAATGGAGCTCAGGAAGATCTAGGCAAGGAAGGCTGCTGGCCCAGACGGAATCAGCTCCAGGCTCCCTAAGACCTGTGCAGACCAGCATATTGTTGTACATATTTGATCTGAGCCTGAAGCTGGGGAAGGTGCCACAGGTGTGGAAGACATCCTGCGTGTTACCTGTACCAAAGATGCCGTGCACAAAAGATTTTGGAGATTCTAAACCAGTAGCACTGACCTCACACCTGATGAAGACATTTGAGAGACTGGTGATTACCCATCTCTGATAGTGAGCCCATCAACAGACCCACTTCAGTTTGCCTACCAGCTTGGCATTGTAGTGGACGACGCTCTCATCTTCCTCCGTAATAGGGCTTATTTTGCACCTGGAAAAGGCTGGGAGCACTGTGAGAGTCGTTTTCTTTGACTTCTCTGGTGCTTTCAACATCATCCAACCTGAGCTTCCGAAGGATAAGCTGGGGGACATGGGATAGGACCATCATCTGTCTACATGGATACTAGATTACCTCACAAACCGATGACAGTATGTGAGGACTCGAGGCTGTGAGTCTGATATGATTGTCTGCAACCCTGGAGCCCCGCAGGGAACAGTCCTGGCTCTGTTTCTCTTCACCGTCTACATTGAGACTTCATGTTCAGCTCAGCAACCTGTCACCTGCAGAAGCTCTCTGACGACTCTGTAATTGTTTGCCTGATCACAGAGGATGATGACAGCGAATACAGAGGACTGATTTAGAACTTTGTGGACTGTTGCCAACGGAACTGCCTCCAGATAAATGCGGGGAAGACCAAAGAACTGGTGGTGGACTTGCGCAGGCACAAACATACTTCACTATCACCAGTAAACATTCGGGGAAAGGACAGGGAGAGAGTGGATTTTATAAATATCTAGGTGTTCATCTAAACAGCAGGGGTGGGGGGTGGGATGACCACCAAGTCACACTTTGACACTCTTATTGACTTCCAGAGCACATGCCTTTCAGTGAACAAAGGCACACGACATGGACACTACTTTAAATCATCTTTAAAGTGTGCCAGTAGGGAAAAACGTATTTACATATATTTACTCTTTTATGTATCTTTTATTCCTGTGTGTATGTTTGATTATTCTGCAACTTTAAAAGTGTAATCAGCATTTACGAACCCCTTTTATTAGATAAAGGAAGGAATGAATGGGTAAGATATGCAGTGTTTGATATCAATCTAAAACTGGCTTTATTCAAAAAATGTTGGTGAACAAGGGAAATGACTTGTGAACAAGGTTGAAAATGTTGGTGAACAAGGGAAATTGGTAGCATGAAGAGAGCTCATGCTAAATTATTTTATAAAAGGTATTAAAAACTCCAACCTGATGGACCCCATGTGACAGCCGAAACACCAGGCTAAGGTATACACAAAAGGGGGGACCATGTGAGGCATGGCTAAACCCCGCAACTACATCCGATTGGACCAATCACCCGTGGGACGGACTGACCCCGAAGGGACAAAAACCCTAAGGAAGTCATATATATGTGTGTGTGTGTGTGTGTGCGCGCGCGTTTAAGTGGCGTAGTTTCATGTGTCGTAGATTAGTAAAATAAATTCTCGTTTCTTTATAAAGAACTGTTGTCTTGGTCATGTATTTTAAAGTCTAAACATCTGCCCAGATCTTAAGTCACCTTGCTCATAATTGCTAAATACAGATGTGGCCATTAAGACTGCGTGTGTTTTCCCGCGAGATGCCGCAATTTAGCACGCGGTGTGCCGCGACTTGCCGTAAGCAACATTCGGGAATTTAAATAAATGTGTTGTGCTTCCCTGAATATCCGCCAGATGGCGCATGGAAGGACTTTATCTAAAAGCCGGACAAAGTACAACGAAGAAGTGTGTAATTAGTTAGCCTAAAACAATATTGTTTCCAATGCTGAAGCAAACATTAATTTTATTTTGTTTAACAACAGATCTTTCATGATGAATGTGTGTATATGTGCTTCATATTATTTTCATAATGATGAAATGAGATGCCCAAAT
>JAOVVA010080483.1:0-12863 GCA_028565275.1 Leiocassis micropogon
TATATACACACACCCCAGTTCATGTTTCTAGTGTATTTATAGGATGTTTAACAGCCGTCTCTGCCTGAGCAATTAAATTACACCAATTTTCTTTTTTGTTGTTGTTATCGTTATGTTTTTGGAAAGGTCATGTTGCGCAATTCAGTCTTTTTAATTGTAAGGATTTTCTGACATGCCTAAGTGACAAATTTTTATGAACATTTATATGTCCTAAACAAAACCATTAAAAGTAAACCATTATATTATATATTAGGAGCGTTCAAGTCAAACCGGGACTTTTTTTTTCGACTGGGAAATTTCTCTGTAAAACCAATTGACACCAATTTTACGGAAGACTTCAAGCGCAGTACAGTGATGAGATGCTTGAACGCAG
Organism: Leiocassis micropogon; assembly: GCA_028565275.1. Taxonomy (NCBI): domain Eukaryota; kingdom Metazoa; phylum Chordata; class Actinopteri; order Siluriformes; family Bagridae; genus Leiocassis; species Leiocassis micropogon. The sequence continues at coordinate 374 of JAOVVA010080483.1, forward strand.
TAAAATATTTGAATGGTACAAACGTTTTAAAGAAGGTTGTACGTCCTTGAATAAGGATACTGGGCGAGGTGGCTCTGAGCCTACTGCAGTCCTTCCCTTGAACACCTGATCCTTAGAAATCGATGGATAACTTGTTGCCAATTTGAGAAAGAGACACATCTGTCTTGCACATTACAGGAACTCGGCTGGGAGATATTGCCACGTCCCCCGTACAGTCCTGACCTCGCTCCAAGCCATTTCCACATGTATGGGCCATTAAAGGACTTCCCGGGAGGCTAGGGGTTTAGGCAGGCAGTCCAATCATGGCTCTGGTGTACTGAAAATACTTTCTACCTTGATGGTATCCAAGCACAAGTGAAATGCTGGGATAAATCCATTAGTGTAGCAGAGGATTATATAGAGAAATAAAGGGAGTTTTATTCTCATAACTGTGTTCTGTTTTTCTGCACAATCAAAAGTCCAGGATTAACTTGAACACCCTACGTACTAGTGTAGAGCTGCTTGTTGCTCAGCAACTGCAAAAAGCGGGAGGAACTCCTGCTGACTGCAGTCATATCATCCCATAAGCCACTGGCCAATCAGAAATGAGCCATCATTACTATTCTGTTCTCTGTCTCAAGTAAAAAATTATATAAAAAAAAAAAATGTCCACTAGCTATTTACAAGGTAGCAAAGTGCCAAAGCCTACTAGTCATGATATGATCTAAAGTTCTTCACTACATGCAACATTTATCAGGGTACATTATAGGTAAAAAAAAAAAAAAGACTGTTTATAAATTGTTTACAAATGTAGCGTAAGGGATTGAAATTCTGCAATACGAAACAAGCATAATATATAACTATAATAAGCTATATATTTGATACTAGCAGGTAGCTGCAGATCTGCCCACGTGCTACAGTTACCTCCAAATATATATTTATATACAGTGAAACCTCGGATTACGAGTAACGCGGTTTGCGAGTGTTCCGCAAGACGAGCAAAGATTTTTAATAAATTTTGACTTGGAAAAAGAACAAGTCTTGGTTTACGAGTACCGAGTATCATGTATCACGCATGCGCTTCTTGTTTTGATGCCGAGCATCACGTGATCACAACTGAGCCAACGGTTTTTCTCTCTCTTGCGCTGCGGAATTGTGGGTATTTGTCTTCCCTCCTTGGTCTTAGTGCGCATCTCTTACTGGTATAATCAACATCTGTGCATGCGTGTACTGTTTACTATAACACTGACCACGTGTGTGTGTGCGTAAAACATTTTATTTTGTGTCTGTATGCATGCAAGTCTCATTAGAGAGGGTAAAAATTTATTTTCTCTCTCTGCATCAGCCTGCTCTTTGTGTCTGTGTGTGCGTGCATCATTGGACACACACACACACACACACACACACAGACCCCTCCTACTAAGTAAAGTGCAGGTTAATTTGTTTTATTTATACTTTATATTTTGTGTTAATTATTTTTATGCATTTATTTTTTGGGCTGTGAAACGAAAAAAAATTTGTTTCCATTATTTTTTATAGGAAAATTCAATTTGGTTTACGAGTGTTTAGGAATACGAACCTACTTCCGGAACGAATTATGTTTGTAATCCAAGGTATATATATATATTATTAAAAATAAAGATGGATCCGAAAAGTTCAACGTGTAAATACAAGGGGCATTCAAGTCAAACCAGGACTTTTGTGCAGAATAAAAGAACACAGTTGTGAGAGTAAGAACTACCTTTATTTCTCTATATAATCCCCTGCTACACTAATGCAGTGACTGATGCTTGGCCTCATCTATGCATTTAAACATGTTAATTAAACACAATTACAGAATCTACGAACGAAAAATTACACTTCAGAGTCTGTTACAGACAAATGTATTAACCCAGTCGGATTTGATAATACAGCAAAGCTTCAGCGATCTTCACTGGTTTAATTAAAATTAATTTCTTGAACACAATGAAACAGCTAACGGACTGAAAGGTTAATCGGCTATGCCAAGTGAATCCCTAGCACTAGCTCAGTGAGCTGCATACATACACTATGGTCAAAAGTATATGGCCATCTGACCATCACATTTTTATGTGGGTCTTCCTCAAACTGTTGCCACAAATATAGGAGCATACAATGTGTATAGTCTTTGTATTGTTGAAGTTAATGGGATGGGGGGGTGATGATAGGTCCAGGTATGGCACCAGATTCACTCACTGCTACTGTAGCTGCATGACTTGGTGACACCATTCTTTCCGGGTGGTGAATGATGGACTTCTTTATTTATTAGCATTATGTTTATGAATTCTTGTGGCTTTGCCATGTGTCCCAGACCTGCTGGATCTACACAGACATCTATTAAGTAAACTTCATCCATAGTTTTATAAAAAGAAATAATAATAATTACCATTATTATGACTTATATTAGTTTGCTTAATTTCTGACTGGGATATAAGCATCTTTAAACACGCCTAGAAGAGAATGCTGTTTAAAGATCTGTTGAGAAGAGGAACCCAATGATTCAATGATGCCATGGTGAGTTATTGCTCTTAAATCCGGTATAAAAGGTAAGTCACTCTCCATCTTGCCAGCTGCTCGGCTGTGATTTTTGTGCAAACATCACCAGTACCTGGACATACCACTTCCTCTCACTCCAATCCACCTTAATTTACTTGATCAAGAGAGAATCAAGATTTGTGTAGTTATCCTTATGGTGGTAATGTGGAGCACAGCTTGAGTAGTGGTGGGTTGTCTCATGCTCCACATGCATGTTCCTACATGAGTGCCTCAAAGCATTGTGAATCACCTCAGCAACCTCAACAATGGACTGTTCTCTCTGCTGCGGCCAGGAAAGCACTTCCGCTCCCTGAAGGCCAATACAGAGAGACTGAGGAGGAGCTTCTTCCCGCAGGCGATAAGGAATCTCAATCACAACGCCATATAGGACTTAACACATTCCACTTCAACACTTCTATATTTTATATATTTCTTTTTTGTACAATTCTAATTAATTTGATTTTAAACCCATGGGAACTAACATGGTGTTGATTTCACTTTCACACACTTATCATAAGACGTTCCACTACTGTAGATTTTGAATCGTGGCTGTGTGGATTTGTGCTCATTCCACCATGAGAACATAAAAAGGTCTCTTCAGTGTCAAGTGAGAATGGTTTTGACCATATTGTGTATTTTTAGCATAGCTGCCAACTTTTTAGAAAAGCTTGGAGTGAAATTGGTTCTGTGCAACGCCCCAGCCATTTTGTCTAACACTAACAATACACCTTAACCTACATGGCTCCTACATATTCTAGCATTGTAGTGTTAAAGTGAAACAACAGATGCATGTGACTGTATTTATTTCAGTTAGCTCAAATAACATTTGAAATATTCATCTAAACAAAAAAAAACTAAATATGACTACCTTACTCATCAGGCAACCCTCCTACATGCTCTGTAGCAGCTTCCATGAAGGGCAGCAGGGGCGTAGCACAGATACCAGGCCCTGCACATAAGCTGTCTAATTGTGGCCCATTCATTTTTTTTTTTATCCATATCTTTCATTTTTCATTCCAGAGTCCTGCCTTTATTGGGATCCTGGGTGGTCACCCCCACTATGACACCCTTTTTAGGACAGTAAAATTATTCACACAAGAACAGTAAAAAAAAAAAAATTACAATATTTGCATTGAGTTTAATCATACACAAAACCCTATCACTATTTATATTCATAAGAACACTCAGGGGTTAACACATCTGATAACACATGCAATATTATGCGAAATGCAGTCATGCAGGATCCGTGGAACAAACAGAATGTATGAGGGATACAGCATAAAGTCGTACATAGATATATAAAGCGACACGGTGGTTCAGTGGTTAGCACTGTCGCCTTGCACCTCCAGGGTCCGGGTTCGATTCCCGCCACAGGGTCTGTGTGCATGGAGTTTGCATGTGTTCTGCTATTTGTTGGGTTTCTTCTGGGTACTTCGTTTTCCAGAGACATGCAGATTAGGCTGATTGACATGTGAATGCTATCACAGACGTAGAAATATGAATAAATGCAATGGTAATCACCACATTGGCCTCCACAGTCCCAGGTTTCCTTTAAAAAAAAGTGCACTAGGGATAAAAACTACTTAAAAAGAAAGAAAGCAAATAGCAGAGGTAATAATAATAATAATAACCACAGAATTACTACTTCTACTACTCATAATAATAAATGATGATTCTTTCTTCATCATGTTTGTTAGACTTTGAATGTGCTTATGAACATAAGTGCTATATGATTAAACATGGATACAAATATTTTAATGTATTTCTTCCTTCCTTGTGAGTGTGACCTCACACACTCTTTTAATGCTCCAACTGGTGTGTGACTTTCTGTAAATGCATTTGAATGTTTTGTTTTGTGCGACTGATGCCTCACATAGCTGTGAATGTGTGTTAATTTCAACCGGATTACGAGAACAATAATTTCTCTTCACTTGGACAGAACAAATCGGCGCAGCCTTGCGCTCGTGCGCTCCGGCTGCAATACACCTGTGCAGTTCGATCCGCCGTCAAAATAAAAGCCGTTTATAGCCGACTCGTCAGAAAGTGATTTTGCTTGCGTCTTCCACAGACAATTGGTGTGAATATCAAAGCATGATAAATTGCATGTGTGGCATGGGAGCGCGTGATGATGAGTGATTGTGTCAATCTAAATGTGTTGAGAGTTGGCAGCTCAGGTTTAGTTATGTAGGTACAGTATTATAACCGCTGCATATTCTGCTCTCTGGGTAAATAAATAAATAAATAAGCGAACAAACAAAAAATAAGTTTACAAAACTTTCAAATAAGTAAAGATTCAAATAAGTCTACAAAATGCGCTACACTATCTAGCTGTTCATTTGATACCATTTTAATAATTACATGGGGACTTTTATTTTTAAGTGAGGTTTTTATTTTTTTTAGCTGTCTGTGTAAAACGCCTGAATATAATCAAAGGGTGAACTGTAAAAAATAATAATGATAATAATAATAATAATGAAAAATAAAACCTTACAACATTAAAAATACAACTATTGACTAGTTATTCATTTTGTTTTTTAATGAGTAATTTTGGAGTGAATTGTGTAGAAATTTATTATTACACTGCGATTTATCCGGCATTGCCGAGACAGCTGTTTTTACAGGAGGTTTGATCCTGAATCCTGAAGCGCTGACTCTCACTCTATAGTGCGCACACGGTGCCGTGTGAAACAGCGTGAAGGTGCCTGATCACTCTTGCCGAAGTGCACTGATGTGAGTTAGGACGCTGCCCTTGTGCTCCAGGCTTCTCTCCACTTCTCTGTGCACTGTGTGCGGGAGTGAAGATGGCCGGGTCTCCCGGAGTCTCTGCGCTGTGTGAGAATCCGACCGAGGTGTTTCTGGACGTGTCCAAGCTGCTGCTCACTTACGCTGACAACATCCTCAGGTATCACTGTGTGTGTGTGTGTGTGTGTGTTAGTTAGAGGTTGACTCTGAACAGCTGCACAGATGTGTAATAATAAATGCCTCGTCATCTTCCTGAATATAGAGAGACAGAGTGTGTGATTATTAGAGTTTATACTCTTTACACTGAGTTTAAACCGGAGGGATCTGTAGAGTGCAGTGGAGTTCAACACTCTGTCTAAAGCACAGGGTACTAACTAACTAACTAACTAACTAACTAACTAACTAACTCCAATGAGTGTAATAGCTGATACATTACACTGTTATAATCTCTCACTCTCAAGATTTAAGATTTTTCAAGATTATTGACATGACAAATATTTACATTTGTATTGACAAAGCTTAGAGATAATAACAGGATAAACAAATAAACAGAATAGTGTAGAAATAGTAATAATAAATAAATAAATGTATATAAAATAAAAGAGTACAGACATTTAGTCAAAGATAAAGTCTCTCTCTCTCTCTCTCTCTCTCTGTCCACCTGCCCCTTTTTCTCTCTGTCTGCCTTTCTGTCTCCCTTCATGTCCTCTCTCATTCTCTTTCTTTCTTTCTCTCTTTCTTTCTTTCTTTTTTTCTGTCTCTCCCCTCACTTTCTGTCTGTCTCCCTTCCTGTCCTCTCTCATTCTCCCTTTCTTTCTCTTTCTGTCTGTCTCCCTTCCTGTCCTCTCTCATTCTTTCTTTCTTTCTTTCTCTTTCTGTCTCTCTTCCTGTCCTCTCTCATTCTTTCTTTCTTTCTTTCTTTCTTTCTCTTTCTTTCTGTCTCTCTTTCTGCCCTCTCACATTCTCTCTCTCTCTTTCTTTCTTTCTTTCTTTCTCTTTCTTTCTGTCCTCTCACATTCTCTCTCTTTCTTTCTCTTTCTTTCTGTCTCTCCCGTCACTTTCTTAATGTCTCCCTTCATGTCCTCTCTCATTCTCTCTCTCTCATTCTCTTTCTTTCTTTCTTTCTTTCTTTCTTTCTCTCCCCTCATTTTCTTCTTGTATCTCTCTCTTTGTATTTCTTTCTCTCTGTTTCTCTCTCTCTCTGTCTTTGTCTCCCTTTCTGTCTCTCCCTGCGCCTGTCATAATCTGTCCCTCTCTCTTTCTTTGTACTGTATCTCTCTCTCTCTCTCTCTCTGTAACTCTGTCTTATTTCTGTCTTTCTCTCCCCATCCACCTGCTCCGTCCTTATTCTCTCTCTCTCTCGCTGTCTCTCTGTGTCTTTTCCTCCTTTTTTCTTTCTCTGTCACTCTTTTTTCCTGTCTCACTGCATCTCTGTTTGTCTCTCTTTCTTTATATTTCTTTCTCTCCGTTTCTCTTCATTTTCCTATCCACATCTCTGTCTGCATTTCTGTCTCTCTCCCTGCTTCTTTCTTTCTTTTTTTTCTTTCTTTCTTTCTTTCTTTATCTGTCTCTCTCTCTTCTTGTGTCTCCTGTCACTGTCTCTTTTCTGTCTCTCTTATTTTGTATTTGTGTCTGTCTGCCTCTCTCTCTCTCATACGCTCTCATTGTATCTCTCTCTGTCTCTCTTTCTTTGTATCTCTCTCTCTCCATCCACCTGCTCCTCTCTTATTCTCTCTGTCACTCTTTTTTTCTGTCTCACTTCATCTGTTTGTCTCTCTCTCTGTTTTTCTTCATCCTCTCCATATCTCTGTCTGCTCCGCTGTCTCTCTCCCTGCTCCTCTCTTTCTTTCTCTTTTTCTTTCTTTCGTTCTTTGGCTCTTTCTCTCAATCTCTCAATCTCTCTCTCTCTCCCTTCTTATCACAGTCTCTTTTCTATCTCTCTTACTTTGTATTTCTGTCTGTCTGCCTCTCTCTCCCATTCTGTCTCCTTGTATCTCACTCTGTCTTTATGTCTCTTTTCTCTCTCTCTCTCTCTGATTCTCTCTATCCACCTGCTCCTCTATTATTCTCTCTCTGTCACTCTTTTTCTGTCACACTGAATCTCTGTATGTCTCTCTTTCTTTGTCTCTCCCTCTCTCTGTTTCTGTTCATCCTCCTCTCCAATATTCAAGATTGACAGGTGATTAATTGGTATGACAAATTTTTACATTCACATTGCCAAAGCTTGGCAATATGGCACAAAACTTACAGGGGTAGTTAACAGTAAAAAGAGTAATAAAAAAATATAAAGGTATATAAAATAAAAGAGTACAGACATGTAGTTAAAGTCAAAGGTAAGGTGACTTGTAAACATTGTAAAAAAAATAAAATAAATAATAATTATAATATTTATTAATTCTCTTTCTCTATATATCTCTCGCCCTTTTTCTCTTTCTTCCTCTCCCTTTCTTTCTTTCTGTCTGTCTCTCTCTCCTTGGATCTCTCTCTGTCTCTCTGTCACTTTTCTGTCTCTCTTTCTTTGCATCTCCCTCTTCATCTACCTTATTCTCTCTCTCTCTCTCTCTCTCTCTCTCTCTCTCTCTCTCTCGCTCTCTCAAGATCCAAAGGTGCTTTATTGGCGTGACTAATATTTACATTCCTATTACAAACCTCAGAAATAAGACACAATAACATAACAGGAATAGATAGATAAAAAAAAACGAAAGAGAAAGAATATAAAAACAGAATAGTATCAAAAGAGTAATAATAAATAAAAAAACGCATATTAAAGAGAGTACAGACATTTAACGCGCTCTCTCCTTGTATTTGTCTCTCACTCACTGTCTCTTTTTTCAGTTTCTTTGTATTTCTGTGTCTCTCTGTTTCTCTGTCTATTTCTGTCTTTTACCTTTTCATTGATTTATGACATTTTCTCTCCTGTTTAAACATGTATTTATTCCTGTATTTATTTACTATTTATTTACTTATAAAGAAAAAAGGTGGATACAAAATGCTTAAAATAAAGAAATGTTAAAAGTCAGAGTCTCTCTGTCTCATTCTATCTCTCTCTCTTTGCCTGTCTTTCTTTATCTCTCTCTCAAATTTGAAGATTAACGTTTTCTTCATTGTCACTACATTTGTATCATTACATTTGTAACGGCAAAACCTGATTACAGACTTTGGGGTTAAATAAAAAAATTAACTATAGAAAGATAAAAACCAAACAGATTGTAACAAATGGACATGCAACCCTGAGGACACAGAGAAACAAAGGAGAGACAAAATAACAGTGTTTGTGTACATGTGTGTTTGTTAGATGACACATTTACTCACTGTTTCTCTCTCTCTCTCTCTGTTTTTTTTTTTTTTCTTCTCAGGAACCCAAATGAAGAGAAGTACCGGTCCATCCGTATAGGAAACCCGACCTTCTCCACTAAACTCCTTCCTATTAAGGGAGCGGTCGAGTGCCTGTTTGAGATGGGCTTTGAAGAGGTACCTGATTCTCACACATTAGTACCCTGGACCCTACACCTGCCCCTTTTATACACTACACACTGTTCCTTGTGTTAGTCCATGTGCAGTGTGTAATGTAAGCGTAATGAGTTGGTGTTGTAGGGTAAAATCTTTCCAAAATTTATGATTCATATTTCATAACTAAGGAACAATCAGTCATACATGAAATATTACTTCCGTTATTGCACAGGTGAGAGTGCTGTTGTGCTGAATATCGGCTCGGCTCTGATTCAAATAATTTTGAGTCCCTGATATTGCACACACAATGAAGGCAAAAGATTTGTATACTTTCTCCTCCATCAGTGATGAACGAATTTAAGAATTCCTTCAGTCACCTCAGGCAATACTTATGAGTGACAATGTGACCGGTCAATAAGGGGCGCTGGGGCGCCGCCCCCTTAAAGTTAGGCAGAGAAGAGTGCTACTGTGTAACATGTAATTATTTAACATAATAATTATTTATTTTAATAATGAAATGAAGTCATTTAGTCACAATGTTCCGCTGTATTTCTTAATATAATTTATTTACAAAAATTTTTTTAAAAACTGTGTTATGTTCATTTGTGTTGGTGTACGCGGGGCGCCGGACAAATGAGTGTCTATGTAGGAACGTACATTTTTGAAAACCATGTGACTTGAGGCTGAGCTCTAATTGGATTTTTTGTGCGCCCCGAACCCTCCCACTTTTGTTCTTTGCGATTCAATAACGTTTTTAAATATTTGTGATTGGATCATTCTCAACAAGTCTTATTAACGGTCAGCAGATTGTTAGTTAATGTGTTGAATAGTGATTGACGTGGAAGCCAGATAAATATCAGAGGAAATTCTGTAATTTATTTGCTAAAATACCCCTTCGCAAGATGAAGAAAGAAAAAAAGTTAAAGAGCTTGGACCAGATCTTCTAATTAAGCAGCAGTCAAGTGATTGCTTAAACATTGCTTACCGAGCATACACTCGGTGCTTTTCCAGCACTTCTTATGGCTATTTAAGGGCAATTATTAAAAGTTTCATTTTAATTTTGTTTTGCGCCCCCCCCAATTTTTTTTCACCAGCCGCTTATCTGTCTACTGTATATCCAGTCTAAACGAGTAGAAGCTGTATTCAGATGTCTTGTTGACCTTCCAGGCTGAGACGCACTTGGTGTTCCCGAGGTCTGCGTCTGTAGATCAGCTGAGACGTGTTCGTGAGACGATAGCTGCCGAAAGAGACCAGAGACTAGGAGCGGACCAGCGCGCATTGGGTTCGAGCACTCCTACCTCCGTGTCGTCTCCCGCTCCGAGTCCCACAGCGGCGTCGGAGCCTCAGCGCCCCATAGAACCGCCTCCGTCTGTGGTAACGCTCGAGGTTTTTTTTCCTGTACAAATAGCTAGTAGCATTATAATGAAAATATCTCACATAGAGTATCCTTCTTCAATATTTCTTCTTTTTCATGTTGCAGTTAGGTGGCAGGTCTTTCCTTGGGACGCTGCAATCAAATTTTCAGCATGTGATGGTGTACGAGAATGAGGGACTCCAACAGAAAGCGCTGCGCTGTATACCGCATGACGAGCTCTCGTCCAGAGCGAAAGACCGACTGTGCAAGGCCAGAGATGCAGACCCGGGTAAGAGCTCGGCACTTGCTGTTACTGTCTTGTTCTGTGGTGAATAATCCCAATTTCGGAAAATCCTCAACAAAACAAAGGTTACAGTCCAATACAGTGGAAAACAGCTCTGAGACAAAATGACGTCTGGGATTCCCCTGGTGATTTAAAGGCGCGGAGACAACACTGTTCTATTTAACCTGTGAGATTAATTTCCTTAGTCGGCAGAAAATTTTTTCACTTGATAGCAGTGTGGGGAAAAGGGACAGATTTATGATAATACAATAATATTGAATTATTTGTCACACGTACGTTACAGCACAGTGAAATTATTTTTTGGGTCAAAGCGCAGGGTCAGCCAGCTTACAACGCCCCTGGAGCAGATAGAGTTAAGTGCCTTGCTCATGGGCTCAACAGTGACAACTTGGCTGTGCTGGGGGTTAAACTCTCGAAACCTTTCAATCAGTAACCCACAGTCTTAACCGTTTAAGCCACCACTGCCCCAGTCAAGCGAATTGGTATGCTTTACGTTGTATTTTCGTTTCAAAGGCATATACGACTCACTTTGTCAGACTTAAGAACACATTCGACTTACGAACGTGCTCCCAGAACAGAAAGTGTTCGTAAGTCGGGGAGTACCTGTATGAAATATCCGTTCATAATATATACGGCTTATCCTGTGTATGGTCACAGGGGCACCTGGGAGTGTATCCTAAGAAACAAAGGGCACAAGTGCGCACACACACACACACACACACACACACACACATAAACACACAAAAGCACCCTGTCAAACACAAAGGACAATTTGAAAACAACAATCAGCATGGTGTGCATGTCTCTGGATTGTAGGAGGAATCCGGAGTACCTAGAGGAAACCCTCCAAGCACGGGGAGAACAGCGGTTTGCCAACAGAAAAAATTATTAAATTATTAGTGAACGACTGTTTGTACTTTTTATCCGGTTAATATTGTGGAATGGCCATCAAACAGGCTCGTTTCCAAATAGGGTATACTCTGTGTGTGTGTGTTTGGATTTCCCCCTGATCCTTTCAAACTCCTGATCGCGCTGCATCACTAGGCAACTTGGGCAAAGTAGGAGTAGGAGTGCTGTACGGGTAGGAGGAGTACTCCTCCACAGGATTAGATAATGTTTCTGTGATTGGTGGAGAGAGAGAGAGGGAGAGAGAGAGAATATGTCACCCCTATCCCTGAGACCACAGCAAGTTTTCCTTTCTTGGACCCTCAGACATGGAAGGCTGTGGCATCATCAGGGACTCTATCTATTTCTCTCTTTAAGTTAAAACAATAAAACACCTGTCACGTGATAAAGAAACGGGAAAGCACAAACCTGTCAGTCCTGACAGAAGAAAACTTGTTAACCCTGTTACGTCCCATCACATTTGTTAGGTTAGACAAACATACAGATAGATAGATAGATTGACAGACAGGTAGACAGATCGTATGCAAAAGAATGTATATAAAAAATAATTGTAACATATTTTAAATGAATTAAAATAAGAATAAATGTATAAAAAAAGAAACACAGCCCAAGAGTGTGACATGATAAAGGCATATAAAGTAGACGTGTTCAATATAAGCTGCAGATTTGCGTGGAATTAAAGTGGACAGCTGTATTAAGCTGTTCTGCTGCTTATGAGTTTGAGGAAGCCTTTATCCAGCGTTGAGTAATGCGTGCAGTCTTTTTGCATTTCACAACTCGTATATATTTTTGCTCTGAAAAATTCATCCTGAAATTTGGTCTGTAGTGTTGTATTGTATTATTCTGCTGAAATACATTAAGGTTAAAAACAATATATATATATATAAATGGTATAATGGCTGTAATTCTTAAATGCTTAAAGCATTTTTGTTCAAGCCCTTAAATTAAAGCTGAAAGATCTACAATTTAATTACATCCTGATTGCTTTTCTAAATCACCTGTCCAAATATTTATGGTCCCGACTGCATTCCTAATCTCCTGTGTGTAGAGTCTCGTGTAGAATCATGACTTCTTTTTTTTTTTTAGACATAATGCCAGATTGTAAAACATTATATATACACTACTGTTTGGGGTCACTTGCAAATTTCTTTGTTTTTGTTTAGTGATTTATTTTCTACATTCTACAACAATACTGGGGATTT
>JAOVVA010080584.1:0-12858 GCA_028565275.1 Leiocassis micropogon
GGATAGGCTCCAGGTCCCCGCGACCCTGAATACGGGATAAAGCGGTATAGAAGATGAGTGAGTGAGTGAGTGAGTGAAACTATAAAGACAGTTAGGCTGCTCTTTCTTTCATGCAATAAGATGGATGGGAAATGGGAGGAGGTGTTGTTTTTAAACATCTAATGTTTATGCATTGTAGATTACTGAAGTTTTATATCTAAGGAGTATAATGTTCATCACTGAGCTGCATTTTTAATACATTTCAATATTCCGTGCTATTCAATTCAGTGACAGGTAGTAAGCTTCATATTTGAATTTGTATAGCGCTTTTATCACTGGTCAAGACTTCAAGATCAAATGAAGTCTTCAAGAGTTAAATCCTGATTAATCTTCTTAACCAAATAACATTTTATTTTCATATATTAATTGATTTAATAATTGATATAATCACAAAAATGTAGGTCATAAAACCTTCCTCTTAAATTAACCTTTCTGGTTAGTTCTCCAACTTACTTAAATGAAATGCCTTGAAACCCCTGTACTATTGCGTTTTTAGCCATTTTCTTCTCAGGACAACATCACTGACAGCACATTTTTATATTACATTTCGGTTCCTGTTTGGAGCAATAATAGAGCAATAATAATCTAAAGATGAGCATAAGGAACTAATTACACTATATTACCCCTTGTACCTTCCCATCCAGGATGTTTTCCTGAGCCATTTCCAATGTTCTCAGTATTCTTAAAAAAATACATACACATATTAAATTAAATTATTTAAAAAAAGATTATAAATGAAGTAAGTAGAGAGAGGTGGCTCAGGCGGCTAAGGTTCTAGGTTGTTGGTTTGGGGATCTGAGGATCCGCATTTGAGCCCCGCTTTTGGTGGGTTGCTACACATCATACTATCCAGCCACTGCATGCAGTGCCAGTCCCAAGCCTGGATAAAACGGGAAGCAGATTGTTGTGTGCAGATTGGCTGGGTCCGCTGTGGCAACCCCTTGACTCAAGCAGCCGAAAGAAAGTTTTTTGTATTTTGAGTATGTTACTGTAGCTGGCAATAATTATCAATAGTAACTCAGTAAAGATATTAGCTTTTTTTAGAATGTTTTTTTCATATATGTTTTCACAAAAAGTAAGCTGTAGCTATGACGAAGACAACAGTTTACCTTGTCAGGCTCCATCTTTTCTTTAAAGTCAAGCATAGGACTTTTACACTTTAGCGTTACTGCTTCCGCTGCCCCATGCGCTGCCCCATGCGCTGCCCCATGCGCTGCCCCATGCGCTGCCCCATGCGCTGCCCCATGCGCTGCCCCATTTGATCCCTGATGATTTGCTCGACGCTATCACGAAACCTATGAGCTACTTTAATAATAATCATTTAAAGAACTGAAATTCTACCCATGCTGACAAAGCACAAGTACATATAAAATAATTACAACAAAAAAAATCATTTAAATAAATCAGGGTTGTACCCATACACCCAAGTTTCATCACCAGTGCGAGACGATACAGCTATCGCACACAAACATTGTGCAATGCTTAGCATCAAAGCTAAACAGGAAACTAACAAAACAAAAGACAAAGCAGCAAGATAAAATGAAAAGTAAAACAAACAAGACATTAAAGCACAAATTTAAGGGAAAACTTAAAAGCAAAACAGCAGCGTCTCGCAGTAGTTCCCCCGTAGCGCAGTCACAGGGAAGCTAATCGCATGTAGCAATGCCGCTAATTTATCTGCAATAATATTTCTTTTAACATAAAATAGGCAACCCACTACGAATGCCCACTAAAAAAGCAACTTCTAGACAGAATTTAACAAACATACCCTACGAGTCAGTGGGGCAGACAAACCATGAACTGGAAGCTTATACCTCTTTCTATCTAGCTGGGAGACAAGGAATTCAGTGGTAACGTCAGGCTGAATCAGTCTTGCTTGACGCACAGACTGCACAGGAACAACCTCAGCCAAGTGCCAGCCACAATTAAGGCTCCTTCAATAGGCCGTCCTATAAAAGATACGCTAATAAAAGCTTCCATGTGTAACTCTCAATTCAGCCAACAGAAACCCACATACCTGGTTGATGACCAACCATGACGCCAGACACAAAAGAAAGGGGGCGGGACTCATGACCCAACCTACCTTACTAGCCACTTTATATAGGCCTCCCCTGCCCAATGATAGGACAAACACTGAGCAGCCAGCTAATCAAATGCCAGTAGGAAGAATTTCACTCATCCTGCCACACTATCATGGCAATATGGACCAAAATCTCTAAGGAATGTTTCCAGCATGTTCTGAAGACAAGAGGGGGTCCAACAAAGTACAAACAATGTGTACCTAATGAAAAGACCTGTGAGTGTAGATGCATCATAAAACTTTTAACTTGATGTACACTAACTTATGGCTACTGACAATGGGATTTCTGACAAGTGAAGGGTGAATCACGGTATGAAGGGAAAAGTGTGAAGCGATGTGTGCTGTAATCAAAGCTAAAGGTGATTAAGTGATTAAGAGTGTGTGACTTTTTTGTTTGGACATGCAGTGTATGTTTATAATGAATTACATAGTGTACATGTGCTAGTGTTACTAACAGTAAGGTAAGTAGTAATTAATTTGCAGACAACATACTGTATCCTCTCTCTCTCGTAGAATGAAAAATGGAAACTGAATTTTACTGTTTATTTAAAATAAACACAACAGTAAAATGCTAAATAAATTGAAACCACAAGATACTATTAACTACAAGATTCTATTATCTATTCTCACAAGCCTTGGAATCTGTGGAACAGCATGGCAATGGTTTGCTTTCCTATGTAGAAGATGGGTCATATGAGGTGACATGGAGAGGATCCACATCTACCCCATGCAGACTCTTCACTGGTGTCTCACAGGGCTCAGTACTGGGTCCTCTTCTGTTCTCCCTTTATACCCAGTCTCTTGGTAAGGTCATATCTTTGCATGGCTTTTCATACCATTGTTATGCAGATGACACAACTTATTCTCTCCTTTCCTCCCTCAGACATTACAATTAGTTCAAATTAATAGAGCTTGATGAGTATTTAGAACTTTTTGGTATTTATGAGTTTGTAGAAATGACACTTTTCAAGTTAGCTGAACAAATTTGATATTTTAAGCCACAGTAACTGTCTCCTTAAAGTTCCACCAATTTAAAATCTTTCAACCTAGCGATTTTCTGTCTGGCATCACCAATGCACAGGTAAACTGCCCATGTTGAATTGTTTGGATCAAGATGGTGGATTGGTCTGTCTTTGCATGATGCTGTAAGTATAATCTTTACAAATCTGGGAACCCTAAAGTTGATGTTTTTGATTTATGTCATCTTGATTGTCAACTTATGAATAGAATGTGTTTAGACATGCACGGGAGAAAACGTAAGCTCCACTTTTTTGCTACCTACTGTTTAGGAGGTTAGAAAGCAAGATTTCTTGTAATTGGAAAATATCAATCTTTAATTTGAACCGACTACTTTACTAGCATAAATTGAAATTGTCAGGTCTACAACTCCGGTTTTCGGGGTTTGAATATAAATCCTGAATTCCTATTAGTTCTAGTTTTAGTATTAATATTCATAGATTTTGTACTTTCAGATTTAACTGAATTACTTATTTTATTTATAACAGGGCCCTGGTGGCTCAGTGGTAGGTGTTTCGCCTGCCACATGAAAGGCCTGGGTTCGATTCTCAGCCACTGGATGAAGTTCCCGTCCCAAGCCCAGATAAAATGGAAGGGCTGCTTCATGAAGGGCATCTGGTGTAAAACCTGTGCCAAGCTTGTGTGCATATAGATGAGGAAGTCGCAAGGAGAGTAACAGATATTCAGTCATAGGTTATGCGCCTGCTAACATTTTCTGTAGCTGGCATATTTTATTTTTGAAACGTTTATTTGAAAGGGTAATTCATGAAAAAAGGCTTTTTATTATTTCATTAATAATAAATAAATGTAGTTCCATTCACTCAGATTATTCAGATTACCTAAATTACCTATGTGTAGTTTACACCTCAGAGGTTGGCAATTTTTTTTAAATTTGGATAGAAAGTGATAACTGAAGAAGAAAATAGCTTTCCCCCCGACTTTTCTGTCAAATAGTATATTTTAAAAAAAAAACTTGAAAAATAAAAAAGACTAATATGATTGATGAACAATAGTGCTGTAAAAAAAGAATTTGTCACGTCCTGATTTTTTTTCTCGCATATTTGTCACACTTCAGATCATCAAACTAATTTTACTATTAAACCAAAATAACCAAATAACATTACAAAATGCGTCCATGTGACAAATCTAAATCATGCTTGAATCATGAACAAACTGTGATTTTTGGAAAGTTCAGTTAAATTTCACTTGCCACACCCATGCCTGATTACTGACATACTGTACCTGTTAAATTAAATTAAATTAAAGTATATAAACAGAATATATTGTAGGCCATGAAAATGTCATACACAGTGGTGCTAAATGTGAAATAGGCTTAATTTACAAGTCTGAACCGAATGAGATTTAGGATAACTCTGCCGTAGTGTGAATACCAATGTGCAGAATTAAGTCCTCAGTTCACGCACATAACAATGGCTCTCGTAGTACATGTAGATGTAATGTATACACTAATCCAAATATGCACAAAATTTTCAGTTAACTCGCTGATAAACTGGAACAGTGACATGAAATTATTTTAATTGTATTCAGTGCCAAGAGAAAATATGAGCCATGTGCATTTTTCATTCTATTTTTAATCCCATACCACCACCCCCTCCACTTTGGAGGACTTAAACTTTGTTTAATTTAATACAATATTCAATAAATATATAAATAAAGCATAGCAAACAAAGTAATATGTACATATTTACAATAATACCCATAAAAGACAGAGGTTATATTTGTGTATTTTACAGTTTAAAATGTAACTAAAATAAGTACGTGACTAATGAAGGAACTAGCTATATACTGTACAAAATATACATATACATCTTCTGATAACATTGTTTTAATCAGAGCTCTCCATTTGTCCATATGGATCCTGGCTCTCATCATCTGTGCGATGATCTGTCAGGAAGAGAAAGTTAATTTTGCTTTGTGATCAAAGTAAAGCTTTTGTGTTTCAACGTGGTGTTTTGGAATAAACTTGTGTTTTATTTGGGTAACTGCTTTTTGGGTTGTCAGTTAAAGTGTTACTATTAAAGGTTTTAATTTGGATGGAAGCATTCATGTAAAGAGCAACAATTAAAATAAATCAGGAAAAAAAAAATCCATAATACATTTAATCCATAAATAGATATGCATAGATAACTTGTGTGTAAAATATAGCAATTTATTTATTAAACTGATGTGTAAGCAATTTAATAGGCCAGAAAGGAGATCGGCCTGAAACTCTGATACAGGTAGGGTCTAATGCAGACCTCTATAAGAAGTCTTCAGGAACTACACGCTTATAAAATCAATATAATGTGATCACAACATGTGAGGGTGCTTTCGAACATACCTTGAAATTGAATATGTGAACCTTATATGAAAATTTGAATCAATAAATCATACTTGCAGAGGTGCAAGGTAACTGAGTGCATTTACTTCATTACTGTAGTTAGTAGAGTTATCATGTTTCTGTACTTTACTTGAGTAATTTTATTAGTAGATACTTTTTACTTTTACTCCCCTACATCCGGCAACAAATATCTGTACTTTTACTTCACTATATTTCACTATATTATATGTATTTGAACTGGTAATATCACCAACTGCTGACTTTTCAATGTAATTGCATGATTTGCCCTCCCTCCATAAAACACTTAATCATGTAGCAGGTGTTTAAAATCAGAAGTGGTTTCAGACAAACCTTTTGGAAGGAGAGAGAGTGAGACAGAGAAAGGCCATGTCCACACGTAGCCATGTATTTTTGAAAAACGGAGATTTTTATCTGCGGTTTTCACCTTTCGTCCACACGCAAACGCAGTTTTGGTCGTTGAAAACGGAGCTTTTGGAAAACTCCGTCCAAAGTGAAGATTTTCCAAAACTATGTTTTCAGTGGTGTTGTGTGGACAAGGAAAATGGAGATTTTGTTGTAACGTCACCTTGTGCCGATGATGTAATTGTCTGTGTGCTAGTCTCCTTGATTTGACGTCAGCTTTGTTTATGAAGATATTTTGTGCAATGGTGGACTTATGTACACTAAACTAGTGACTGTGTTAACGTTGCATATGGGACTTTTTACATGACTTTAAAACATACACATGCAGTTACTCACATATTACATTAAAGAACAGAGGTGCCTGAATGTACTACGAAGCTCATCTGCTGCTACATACTGAAAAAACATACAGACATACAGACCCCGCAGACAGTGACGATGGTTTCGGACGAGACCCGTCGGACTTCTACGAAGCGCAACAGGTAATAACGTTTTGTCAAGGCTTCTGATTGGTACCCTGTTCATTAAGGAGGCTCCTAACAGCGCTTAACAGGGCGTTTTGCGGTTTCATGTGGACAAAGATATTTTTAAACCGTAGGTCGAGTGGACAGAATTATTTTTAAAAACAGGGTAGAAAAATCTCAGTTAAGAAAAAAAACCCGACTACGTGTGGACATGGCCAGAGACTTAAAGACTTAAAAGATACAGTGAGTTAATACAAGTTCAATACTTTTGATACAGTACTTAAATAATTCGAAGGTAAGTATTTTGTATTTTTTCCTAAGTACAAGTGCAAAAGCATGACTCCTACTGTATTTTTACCTAAAAAAGCATTTTACTTGTCATATCTCTACTTTTACACAACTATGGGAATTTGTGTACTGTACTTTGTCCACCACTGCCTACTTGTGAACAATCGATATGTGAAATGTTTTCCGTAATGGTGAAGTGTACCATTCAAATGATAGGCCGGGTTTACCTCGTCCATCTTCTCTATAGTCACATCGATATCCATCTTTTCTACATCCACATCCATCTTCTCTTCATCCAAATCCACATCTATCTTCTCCACATCCACATCCATATTTTCTTCTCCCAGATTTATCATCTGAAGGAGTTCACTGATACCACAGATGTCATCTTGTGGCATCTGAGTAACGAGTAAAATACATATAATGAGTATCAAACAATAAAAAAAGACGAATAATTTTGTCAAATACAATATACATTTTATAGATATTTTTTGTTTTAAAAAGGCTAATTGACTATTTATTAACTTAAGTTTATCTAATACAAAATAAGTATAGAAAGATAAAAGTCCACTTAGTCATTGCTGTTTTTTTTTCACCACATGGATGGTTCGCCAAAGCTTACTCAGAATAATATAGAAAGAAAGCAAGATGGTTAAAACAAATAGAAACGTTTCGTAACAAGGTAATTACTTATTACAATTTAGAAAATAATTTAAAAGAAAGGAGGACGGACGGCATACCACTACATCCATCTCTTCTACATCCAGACTTAACTGCTGCATCTGCTTGATGAGCTGAAAAACAAAGACATGTAGTATAGGTATAAATACATACACATACAAGTGTCTAATATAAAATGATGCAAAATATATAAGTGGCTAAAGACTAAGCAACACATGACATAATAAATTGTTACCACTGAATTATGATGTACATTGGATTGGGAGGTACTTCTCCTACTACCCCTCCTCCTCCTCCTCCTCCTCCTCCTTCTACTACTATTACTAACAATAAAAGTTCATCTACATACTGTATCAAACAATGAACTAATATATGTAAAAATGTAAAATATATCAAGACTAAAATTACAGATCTGGGATCTGGCTTCTTGTTTTTTGTTTTAAATGCACAAATTAACACTTGAAGGGGAGAACTGGTCCCAGATCAGCATTTCCACATTTGAAAATTAATATACAAATACATGCGCATACCCATGTACAGACATTCATACATTAGTCTTCATATTTAAAAAAACCTTAAGCTTTTATTAATAAATAGTTAATGATTAGAGTATTGACTTCTCACAAACACATTCTGGTGATTAATCCCATGACCATCATTATTAATAGAAAGTGTTTACATTAATTTGGGTGTTTTTGGAAATAACTTAGGTTATATCAAATTACATGCCGTATTTAAAGTGTATCAATCTCTCTGATTATGACATTTCATGGACAAATGAATTATCGTTGCTCTTAACCTTAATTGGTTGCTTAAACCTGTGCTAAAATAAACAATAATCACTTCACGCACTCAAACATTTTATTGTGTACTGCATTTTCTGTACGTTTAGTAGAAGCAGTTATTTCAACCCCTTTTATAATCACCTTTAGGAATTTTGGTGTGCCTGCCATCGCTGCTTTGAAGGAAGTAATATGTACGAACAATTCAGTCTTTAGAAACCAAACTGCAAGAATAAAAATGGAGAATGTTGCATCTCAGCATTCATAAGTTTCTTAACAAGCATTATATAAAAAAAGCCCAATGGGATATTATTATTATTATTATTATTATTATTATTATTATTATTATTATTATTATTATCATTATTATTATTATATATTTAAAAAGTTTACATTTAGGACCTACCTGTGATCTCTCAACTCTCAAGTTTAGTTGTTCAGATGTGACTATTTAATCTCTAACAAAAAACTATCCTCCTCCTCCCTTCCTGGTGTTGTGATGTCACACTTGAGAAATAGAAACTGATAAGCAGCACAGACTCCTGTATTTCACCTGCAGGTACAATCAGTATTTCGATTCAATAATTCCTTTAGCTTCAAAAATGACAGAAAATGTTCTGTTTTTATATTTTATAGAATTAATGTAATGTTTGTACTGTTATATGTTTGTAAGTATAGTCTCCTGCCACAAACTTTCAGTTTGTTTGAGCTTGCACAATAGAAGCCCAGCTGAGAAACAGAAACCTATCTGGGAACAGAAAGTTAGGTGGTGCACATATGGATTTGTATGAGAGTATACAAACTATAGAAATGTTTATATCTTTGTTGCCACATAGTAATGTGTACTTTTAAGAGTAGTTTTTCATAATGACTCAGTTAATGACAAAGTACAGCCATCATCAGCCAATCAGTATTTAACAAAACATTTCGATTAAATAAAATTGCGCTTTTAAAGAATTGGGCACTGTTCGCAAACGCTACCTGGAAAATTACAAATCTCTATTTGTGGTCACATTTATTACTGTGTTCCTATAGGATAGTAAATGAATAGCTGTGTGGTCATAAAGATACCACTTATTATTGAGACCTGTCAGAAAAAAGTCCATTAAAATTGGACTTTGGATCAATGGAAAAAGACCATATGGTCTGATCTGCCTGGAACATCACTGCCTGACCTCACTAATGATTTTGTAGAGGAATGGGTTAATCTCCAGAGCCACGCTCCAAAATCCTGACTAAAGCATTTCCAGAGCAAACAGCACATACTGTATAGGTGTGATGGTCAGGTATCTACATCATTTTGATCATATAGTATACAGTATGCTTGACTTTCTGTCTTATACGAGAATCCACATTGTACCTACAGTATAGTTATAGATAATGATAATTTCAGTAATTATCATTACTGAATATTTTTTTTTAAACCTTTTCAACAGGCAACTCAACCACACAGTCATACACATGTTCATGAATTTGTCCAACTTTTCCCATAATCTCAAGTGACTACAATAACATAAATGACAATGACAACTACAATAAACCTAACATAAAACAACATACAACATAAAACATCCACAAGGGGGAACACTTTCAGCTTTTGGATTACACCTTTGAAATCAGCATGATTTTTTACGCACAATTATTTTTGACAGTGATTTTATTCCATAGAATTATATATAAGGTTTAATAAAGAATCCCAGTGTCTGACCTCTTGGCCTTCTCCCTCTTCCCCTTTTTGCAATGTTTGCTGTGAGGTGATAAGATCACAGCCCTCCTCTCATCTCGTTTAAGGGCTGACATTCAACTACAGAAACAGCCAAATCATATTATTATATTAATTTATTATTTATAATAAACACAGAGACACAGTAACAGTAATGTCATTATTGAGGATCTCAGACAGGATGGTCACTTACTCTTTTATAGACTTTATTATTTATAAATATAAATTTAATATGATAATATGATTTAGCTATTTCTGTAAAACATTGCAAAAAGGGGAAGAGGGAGAAGGCCAAGAGGTCAGCATTAGACCATGGGGAGACTTCACTCCTGGTAGAAAACATATTTTTTCTCGTCTTCATTTTCTTTCACTAAAAATGTTCTGTTTGTTTGTGAAAAACTAATTTTACATTTGTGATAATGTTTTTAGTCATTCACATTTGGCTGGGCGCTTAATAAGATTAGTTTTTGGGGTGTGGGGTTCTCCGAACACATTTATATTTTTGCTTAGTCAGTCTTAAACCTGTATGTCTTCAGGTGTCATAAAGACGTCAGGAGGTGGACATCACTCTGTGGAACAAAGGTGTGGTTGGATTTTACTTGATAAAATATTACAGGATTATCTAAAATCTCACACATGTCCACTTTCTTTTTAATGAATGAAATGGTGCTTTTTTTGGACAGTAAAACACTTTTCTTGGAGTCTTTTTGCTTTATTTGTTGTCTTTTGTTAATCGAATATGCAAAGCCTCAAACTCCACACACAACACTAAGGAGGCCCTCCCAGCCCAACAGCAGCTGTAATAAGTGAGTAAATTGATTTGATATTTTAATGATATTTGGTCATTCCACATATAATCAACCAGACGTTGTAGGTCGGATGACAGATTCAACTTAGGGAGAAATGACCTATATTAGTTCCAGAAGCGGACTCGTATTTCAAAACACTCATAAACCAAACCAAAATTTTCCCATAAGAAATAATGGAAACTCAAATAATTCGTTCCACAGCCCCAAAAAAATAAATACATAAAAATAATTAATACAAAATAAAAAGTAAAAATAAAAACTAATTAACCTGCACTTTACCTTTGAAAAGAATCGCGACAGAGCAGTGTTTCCAATAGAGAGAGAGAGAGAGAGTGTGTGTGTGTGAGTGTGAAGGCGAGACAAGGAAGGGTGTGTGTGTGTTTTTTTGCTTTGGTGTTTTTTTTTTGAGAATCAGATACTGTAATGAACTAAAACTAACACTACATCACAAGTAACTTTTAGCTTTATTTAAATTTTGTATACCCGTACATTTTATTTGCAGTACAACTACTATATTACCTGCAGTAGCCGTTTAATATTAACTGCAGTATTAATGCATTATATTGCAGTATTACTGCTCTATTACTGCCGTATTAAGGTGGAGTTATAAATTCAGTGTTTTTGTGTCCAAATTACTGCATTTCTTGCATAACTGCAGTTTTGACACTTGAAAACTGATGAAAGTTATTTTTTGTAAGGGGTAAATGCAGAGTGCTCTGAATTTGTGGTCTCTATATTAATTAAATCAGTCTTTCTGATTCTTTATATATTTTTTTAGCTTGGGGAACAGGCACAGTCTCAATCTGGTGAAACCCGAGTGACGACTATGCAGACTGTGCAGCTAGCAGACGGTTGGTTTAGCCTGTTTGTGTGCTCCCTGGCCTGGGCTCTGGGTAGTCACAGAATAACTAGGCCTCTTCTAAAACTATGAGCTATATTACAAGAAATGAGAGCTGCACCTTTCCAAGTGGGATGGACATTGTCCCACCCTAACAGGCCAGTTTGCCCTTAAAGGTACTCTGATTATCCATAAAGCCCACATTGTTTTCGGAGCACAACCTGGACATCCACCAGTTCAGTGACCAAAACCTGCTATAATCTAATGTCACCATGTCGCATTGGAATGGGGCCAGAGCATACGACTTCATCAGACATCACCTTCACTAATTTAAACACTCCTAAAACTTACTCTTGCTAACCTCAGACTGATGAAGACATATTGTTAGCTCCAGCATATATTACTATCTCTGAGAACCTATGCTGTCCTAAAGCCATGAGATTACTTGCTATGTCCGGCGCCCTGGCTCCCGGGATACACTTAACCACTGCCGCTGGTATCCCCAAAGTCCTAGCTAATTTCATGTGCCTCAGACCTATAACCAGAGCTCTTTCAGGTTTCTTCCCTAAGCGAGTATGCTGCCAAGTCATCACCCACCCGTCCCACTGTGAGGGTTCTAAAGCTGGAGTTGTGGCCTGGCTATAGTATCTCTGCCTATGGCACCCGGACTTTCCCCTACAGAAATAAGGCTGCTCTCATGCTTCTTCTTCTCATTTACTCTATGTAAACTCTGGATGCTAATCAATTAACACTTATCCTAGATAAAGTTATTACTAATGACATAGGAAGAGTGACTAAACATCCTGCACTCAACAAACTGAACAAGCTCAATGTTAGCCACAATGATGTACCTTAGTCAGGATTTTGTTGTTACTCCAGACGAATCTGTCATGGATGGATTCTGCTTGTTGTTTTAGGAGAAAGAAACTGTGTTCTCCGAAAAGCGGAGGAAAAAGGCAAACATGGAAGATGCAATAAAAATTGAATTGTAAAAACTGTTGATTTCTTAATATAAACTGTAAAAAAGCAGTATAATTTAGATGCCGATACAAACAAGGAAATTTCACAGTAAACTTTTGGTGGTAAACTTTTGGCGTTGTTAAGTAGTAAGCAACTATTAGATGTAAAATTACATTTAGTTAACCTCCCTAAAAAGTGTTATACACGAAAAACCCAAACCCAAAACAAGGGTTCAGTGACTCAGACAATGTATCATCTCAGAGGTTCTGTCAACCACAGGCAAGAATAATTTTAATGATGCACCATAAAAGAAATCTGAAATAATTCAAGTAATATATTCAATTCAATTCAATTCAATTTTATTTGTATAGCGCTTTTAACAATTGTCATTGTCACAAAGCAGCTTTACACAA
>JAOVVA010080595.1:0-12858 GCA_028565275.1 Leiocassis micropogon
CATATATGAGCATTTATTTTCTGACATAGTAGAGGAAGCGGAGCTTCCCTTGTAGTCTTAGAGAAGCCGCCACTGGTGTTGATTATTTAAAACTAACCTCAAGCAGCATAGAGTAGACTCACAATGCATTACTTGTCCCGACTGACATCCAACCATAAGGCCACAATGTTATTACAAATAAATCAGTTATTTTCAGTATTCAATCTTGTCTGCCTTCTTTAATAGTTTTAAAGTTTCTCCATACAGTCCTGTAAAAAGGTTTTCCACTTTCCTTTTTTGGGGGGAAATTTGTCACACTTAAATGATATAGATCACCAAACTAATTTAAATATTACCAGAGTAAATACAAAGTAACCAGAATAAATACAAAATTTCAGGGTTTTCCCATTTATTAATAAAAAAAATGTGACCAAACCTTCCTGGACCTAAGTGAAAAAGTAATTGCCCCTAAACCTAATAACTGGTTGTGTCCCTCTTGGCAGAAGCAACTGCAATCAAGCGTTTGTGATCAAGCGTTTGCGAATCAAGTCTTTGACTAAGCCACTCCAAAATGTCAATTTATTATTATTTTTAAATATTCAAAAAATGTTACAGTATTTAAAACATTCAGAGGTGGACTTGTTGGTCTGTTTTGGATCACTGTTTTGGATCACTACTGCATAACCCAAGTGCGTTTGAGCTTGAGGTCACAAAGTGATCATTGGATATTCTCCTTCAGGATTTTCTGGTAAAGCGCGAAATTTATGGTTCCATCAATTATGGGAAGTTGTCCAGGTTCTGATGCTGCAAAACAGCCCCAGACCATCAGGCTACCACAATGTTTGACTGTGTATGAATACTGTACATTCCAAAAGTTAAACTTTTGTCTTATCAGTCCACAGAATATTTTGCCAAAAGTCTTGCGGATAATCTAGATGTTTTTTTGATAAATGTGAGATGAGACTTTGTTTTCTTTTTGGCCAGCAGTGCCTTTCACCTTGGAACTCTTCCATGGATACCATTTTTGCCCAGTCTTTTTCTTATTGATGAATCATGGACTTAACTGAGGCTTGTAGGTCTTTAGATGTTGTCCTGGGTTCTTTAATGAACTCCTGGATGAGTCATCATTGTGCTCTTGGAGTAATTTTGGTAATCTTGCAATTCCTGAGGAGGTTCACCTATGTTCCAAGTTTTTTCCATTTGTGGAAAATGGCTCTCACTGTAGAACATGCTTTTTTTTGTTTTTTTTTTAAAGGTCTTTCAGCATGCTTTACTTTATCAGAAAGGTTTTATTTAAGTGACAACAGGTCTGGCAGTAATCAAGCCTGGGAGCATTTAATTTTTTTAGGCAGGTTTGGACAGCTTTTTCCCCTTAGTAAATAAAATTATCATTTAAAAGTTGCATTTTATATTTACTCGGATTATCTTTGTGTAATGACAAATATACACAAAAATGAAAATCTATATGTATGTATAAAAATATGTATGTATTATACTGTGTGTATATGTAAACATGTTTGTTAATTCTTTATTGTTAAGTTTTGGTTATGATATATACACCTTATAACAACAAAACCTTAATAAAAACCCTATGTATACATATAGTTAGTAACTTATATGGTATATGTGTTCTGCTTGGACTTGATACATAACGCTTACATATTTTTGGCATATTTTTGACGTAACGACGAGTTAAAATTAGGAGGGCTATTTTACCGACCTGGTTTATTATGTGGATGCGCACACTTTTGCGCATGCGCAATGAATGAATAAATGAATCAATCAATAATCGAATTAGCGAATGAATAAATCGTACCGCTCAGAAATAATAAGTCGAAATTGTCATTTAAATATCAACGCATGAAACAGAAACTACTAATATTTTCGAAGAATGCAAATTTCATTGGTAAAAACCCTCAAGTTACAGTTTACTCTCTAGCTTTGTGCTTCGGTGTGGTTATGAGATAAGCTCCGCCTCATGCGCGCGCCCCCGTCTGACACACTGGAATAACAGAGATACGCGCGCGAGAGAGAGTGAGAGAGTGAGAGAGGGAGGATAAGGCAGAGCTCCAGCAGCAGAACACCGGCAGCCTGACACATCAGTGAACTCGGCTCCGCTCGCTGTGTTTCGGAGCTGCTGTACACTCGGGTCTAAGGGCGACTCGGATCTCCGGAAGTCTCCACCCGTTAAGAGTAACGGTGCGCGTCCAAACGCGGCTCTCCTTTCTCATTTGTTTCTTGAATGTTGCACTGAAAATGGCGATCTGCGCTCAGCCCTCGAGTCTCTTCTGGCTCTTCTCGGTGCAAACGGTGTTGCTTCTGTGTGTGTCCTGGCCCGGAACGGCGACGCTCCGCTTCCCGCAGCAGTACACGTAAGTGGACTCGGTTCCCTCTCTATCCTACTCGCTCCTCGGCGGGGGCGGACAGGTGGCTTTAGCGCGAGACGGTTTGTTATCATTTTTTTTTTTTTTTTAAATAACGAGACGTTTTGCAACGTCGCACCGTACGTGGCGCGCGCGCGCGTGTTACGGTAGAATGCATCCCGTTGTCCATGAGCAGGCTGCTGTTCCCAGCCCGCGTCGCGTTCACTGGTTCTGGTTATTGACATGGTGGCGGTGATGATGAGCCGCTCACAGGTGGCCGCCGGTACCGAAAAACTCGCCATTGTTCTTCCCGACACGTTAGTAAGTGTGAAAGTATATTTGTTTATAAGATACTTTTCCCTGTGCGATAAAAAAAAAAATCAAGCAGGCTTCCTGAATTACGCAGGATCAGCAGCGCTGTTTGTTCATGTCGGAGCAGCTGCTCTCGTGTTCAGTCAGCACCGGAGTGTCAGCTGTGCGGCTCCGTCATGTCTGTCACTCAGGTACTCATCGTAATCCTGACCGCAACACAGCGACCAGAGGTGCTTCATTGTGAAGCTTCACGTTGTTTCTAAGATTCTGCACTTTATTCTTCACTCACATCCTCCTGATCAACACTGAGCAATTCGTCTCCTGCTCAGAAACTGAGAGACAGAGACTGCACCCCGAGCATCCTGGATGCCTTATATAAATGTGCATCCATACTGTAAGTAGGCTCATGGTCATATTTCATTGAAATTATGTTGCAAAATATTTTTGAACCTATATGTGGGTAAAAAATGTTTTGCAACATTATTCCAACGAAATATGACCACGAGCCTTCTTATGCATGTACATTGCAGTACTTCATATTCTATACAGTTCCATGAAAATGTCAAGAAGTGGCATTTCAGTACGCCAAATGCATACAAATGCTTTGTACTCTACACTGCTTTGTAACGCACTTTGCACTCACACAGACAGATCAGAAATAGACTCGAGGATAAACTCAGAGGCCGGTTTGAGCCATGCAGGATGCTTGGTCTGGCTTGTGGAGGTCCTGGCTGTACGCCAACGTGCTTCTGATTTGTTACTCACAGTGAAGTGAAGTGAAGTGGCGTTCAGAATCTAGTCAAGATCCCGCAAACTAGGGATGCACCAGTTGCACTTTTCCCATGTTTAATAATAGAGATTACAGCCCTAAGAGTAAAGCGATTATTAAAAATACAGAACAGATTTCTTTCCTTGTTACCAATCTGTACCCTGTAAAATGTCTGTTTGCACTACCATTTCTGTGTTTACTATATATATATATATATATATATATATATATTTCACCTTCTTTTTTTCTTTTCTTTTGCACTGTGTATTCTGAAAGAGCACAACCTATAAATTATATTCATTTAAGCGAGCGCTGATTTGACCTCATTGTACAAACAACAGGTGTGTATGTGTGTGTGTGTGTGTGTGTTTGTCATTTTGCTTTACAAGGCCATCTCACGGCTCAAATTACGCAGCTGTTTGATGGTTGGAACCCTCTCTCTTTAAACAAAGCTTGATTTCCTGCCATGTATTTCCCCTGTTACCATTTAGGTTGCTGTATTTTTGGGAGTAAAACAACAGTAGGGTTACATCATACAGTCATCTTAAAAATGATTGCTGTAATTTAGCATTTTCTTTTACCAGATGTTGCGAGTGCACTCATTTGTATCTGTGGGAGGGACTTCTGTGCTGTTTTACTCCAGATCAGCTTTACTTGTGTTCAGTATGTGCACGCTTGGAAGGAAGTTTTGTTGTTCTGTTTCTGAATATTCTTCAACAGACGATGTATCTTATGGCTAGTTTGTTAGAAAGCTTTCTATGGGGACTTTAACTAGTGTGTTTATTGTTTTTGTGCTTATGTTACCAAGGTATGTTTGGATATAACCACTGTGAATATTTGCAGTTAAATAATATCATACAACAGTTAGTTCTGACTGAGCAATCTGATTGGATGGGAGGCATTGCATGAATGATGATAATAGATGGTAACATCACTGGGACATTTATGTATTACTCTGCGTCCCAAGTCTTCTACAGTCATTAATAACACTAACAGTCGGTTGCCAGCTTGGGTGAAAGTAGGTCTGCGGTACTGAGGAGAGAGCAGCTACCTGCCAAAACCCACTTTCAAAACCAGTCACACAAGCACTTTGAGCAAGAAAACATGTGATAACCTTATGTCATCTTAAACAATACTTTGTATCCTTAATAATTGCCTACAAGTCATTCTGAATCACATCTCAACCATCTGTGTTTTTTTTTAATTTATGCTATAAAGTCTTGGTGTGTCGAATGAGTCATTGTACACCCTAACGCACTAGATTGCCATTTAACGCTATTTTGGATTTATCACCGGAACCAGGAAATTAACAGAGGTGACACATTCTCAAGTAGAATAAATGAAATATAAAGAGAAACTTGGTACTGTACCATACATTGTACCAGTAAGAATTTAAAATGACTTTCACCTCTGTTAATTACACTGCCGGTTGCTAACTGTCAGTCACCGGCTCCACCAGTCACGGTCAATTAGTTCCGTTAGTCGTGGAGGGATATGTGTTGGTGAAGCAAAATAACTGGTTAATTACAGAAACATATCATAATCTGTTGATAGAAAATGGTGTTTGCGAAAGTGTTGTATAAAAGTATTGTAACACTAAAGGTATTGCTGGATATAGCATAGCTATGATGCCTACGACCGCATCACAGACATGCTGATAACCAGCACAATAGTATTGTCAGAATTTGTTTATTTTTTTGGGGTGGGGGCGCTGGGGGGGCGGGGGATGCTACTCTAATGTGATAAAGTCTAAAGCGTGCGAAAGCTAACAACTTGATCTTACCAGTAAAATATTGTATTACAGTTGTAATGTAAGCAATTTCTTACAGATTTTATTATCATTTAAAAATGTACAACTAAAAGCTACTTGGCTAGAAACAGACTTTTTATGTTTTTTGGGTTGGTTTATTCAGGTTAGTGTACTGTATGTGGTCACTAGGCTAGGCTGGTATTATAAAACTGACAAAGATAGCAATAAGTAGATCACAGTGATGTAAAGTAATACAGTGGTTAGCACTGTCGCCTTGCACCTCCAAGGACCGGGTTTGATTGCTGCCTCTGTGTGGATAGAGTTTGCATGTTCTCCCTGTGGTTGGTGGGTTTGCTCTAGGTGCTCCAGTTTCCTTCCGCAATCCAAAGACATGCATATTAAGCTAATTGGCATTCCCAAATGCCTTATAGTGTGTGAATGAGTGTGTGTATGGGTGTGTGTGTGCCCTGCCCTGTCCAGGGTGTACCCCGCCCATCATGCCCTAAGACTCCAAGTCCCCTGTGACCCTGTATACATAAATAAGAGGTATAGATGATGAGTGAGAGTGAGTAAAGTGCCTAAAGATACAATTTAAAAGTCGGGTATTTATGTAACAACCTTGGCAGCAACCTCATTTCCTCTCTCAGCTGTTCCAACCACTCAACATTCAGCATCACCAGTATACTAATCACTTGGTGCTTGAATGATTAATCGGTCACTGTTTGGCTTAACAAACAAAAACATTCCTCTGAAACTGGTCAGGTACAGGTACTGGACTAAAGATGAGAGCAAAAATTAGTCAAAAAAGTGTTTCAGTCAGCCTGAAAAATGATTCCACATGACCACATTAAAATACAGGAAAGTCTGACTCTTCAAAGCCAAAATATGAAAAAATGAGGGGTGCCTCAGAACTTCATTAATTGGACAGTACTGAACTGTATACTGTATATGTCGCATTTTCATAAAGGGTGACATTCTGTGCTTTTACATGGACACTAATATTGCTCTAATAATAGGAATGAAACGACAATTGAAATAAATATGCATCATGCAACAGTCTGACCCGATTGGGGTGAATTTTCGCATTGTGTCAGGGTGGTGCAAACCTCAGACAATCCATTCAGTAGGTAAATATTATCCATGTAAACACTTGATCCGATTGTTTCTCTCCTCTTGTTGGCTAAATATATTCTTTCTGCGCATGCTTGCCGCACATGGGGGTAAAATCAGGTAACTTGAGTTTCCGGAAGGGAAATCTTGTTTCCATTGCTGACTGGTAAACTGTGTGAGAACAACTCTCCCCTAATTATCTTAACGTCATACTTTCATCCACTTGATCTATGGCTGAGAAAGAAAATTTCACATCTAACCAATCATGTCTCATGTCTCAGGTCAGACTGGATTCTTGTATAATCCTTAACACAGAAGGTTTGATTTTTCAGAAAAGATGGAAAGACTAAACTAACCTTGAAGTTGGAGAGAAATACTTATTTTTTCGGATATGTCCCGCAGATTAAGCGCTTCACGACTGGCAGAACCACTTTGCGCATGATTTATTCTGAAAACGTTTTATGATTAAATGCATTGAGCATGTTAGAGTCCATGTAAACAATTGGAAAGAATGATTATTGAGTGATATGTTTACAAAAATCCCTAAAGTTTTCACACTACCTGGCTTGAATCACTTGTAATAAGTTTTTTGTTGTTATAAGTGTGTGCACTTTAAGTGATCGCTCACAAAACACACACACACACACACACACACACACACACACACACACACTGCATGTACAATGAGACCGAAAGAGAAATATGAGAAAATGTGGAATAAGGGTTGTTGTCTGTTTTGAAAAGAGAACTGGCAGTAATGGAAAGTAATGCTGCTGTTTTTTTTGTGTGAGTGTTAAGGTTTGTATGTGTGTTTTTTGAAGTTAGTATTATTGTACATGTATAAAATGGATAATAAATCTGGTTCATGCATTTGCTGCACATGAGAGCTGATTACAAGGGGTGTTCAAGTCAAATCAGGACTAGTGATGCAAGTTTTGGTAAATTAAGGTGTAAAACTGATATTTTTCTGGTGTAAAACAGAAGACTTCAAGCACAGTATGATGATGAGACTCTTTGCTGCAGTAAAACATTTGAATGGTGCAAATGTTATGAAGAAGGCCGTTTGTCCGTTAATAATGATCCTGGCCGAGGTGGCTCGGAGCCTGATCCTTGAAAAATCAACAGATAACTAAATAGACACATCTGTCTGTGGAAACTGCACACAATCATTCCCGAATACCGCTTGCACATTACAGGGATTCGGCTGGGAGTTATTGCCACATCCCCTGTACAGTCCTGACATCGCTCCAAACCATTTCCACATGTGTGGGCCATTCTACGAGGCCAGCATTTTGGACATGAAACAGGCAGTCCGATCATGATCCTGGCATACTGAGAACTTTTTACCCTGATGGTATCCTAGCACTAGTAATATACTGGGATAAGTGCATTAGTGTAGCAGGGGATTATATAAAGAAATGAAGATAGTTTTTACTCTCATCTACTGGCTAAACATGCTGAACCCTACTAGTTATTGCAGAAGTCGTATGGTGTTCGCTCAGCTCATAGCGCTCTCCATGGTCCTGAAAGTGACTGAGTGAAAAGCATCCCTGCCTCTAGTATGGAGTGTAAATCTCTTTGCACTTATATTAAACCGAACAAAAACCTCATTATATAACTCGGTTGTCTTTTTTGATGATTATTGCTTGCATTGCTAATTATATGAGGTAAGCAGGTTAGCAGCTTTGACATTTGGCTTAGACCTCAGACTTCCATGCACACTAGAGCTGTGTTTCACACAAGCATGTTTGTGTTCAGAGAGCACATCTCACCCTATGCAAACACTGTAACCATAACAATGCTGCTAGCTATCTGATTATTTCTATTTCTATCAGCAGAAACTGTGTTGTTTTAAAGCATACTGCCGCTTACCACCAGTTATTTCCTGAAATCATCTGCTTTGCACCCAAACGGCAACTTTTTGTTCAGTTTTCCTGATTAGCCGGGTGATTTAAAATTGCATTTTTCAACACTTGAATGGATGAAATTATTGCTTCAGCAATAATTTAAAAAAATAAATATTGCGTTCTGATCACGTTGTGGCCTCTTGTTGTAGGTTTTCTTGTAAAACATGCATTGGCTGTTGAGCAAAAAATGTTTTGTGTGAGCACAGACAATCTAGCCTAAGCCTGAATCTTGATACTGTAAAGCTCTACTTTCAGCCCATGAGCTGTGTGTTTAATCCAGACACCAGGTGCTCTGAAATTCCCCCTGCCTCCAAGCTGCCAGTCTCTGTTTACGCTGAAATAGAGATGATGAAACCAAACATCACAGGCTTCCGAGCGTCTCTCCTGCTAGACTGTCAGTTATACACAGGTGTCTGGAGCACTTATAAAGAGACTTTTCCAACCTAATATTGTTATGTACTGGCTCTAAAACTTCATCTGTCTATCATAGGGCTCCGAGATAGAGACAGCCAGCAGTCGCAGTATTGGCACTATGGGTAAAACAGACCCTGGGTAAAAATTACTTTGTAGATAATTATATGTGCTTAAATACTGTGAATTGTACTTGCAATTGAAGTAAATGTCCAGTACTAACTATGGAAACACCCATCATGTCTTCGTATCAAATTAAAATTTGTAGAATTAATTAAAAAAATTGTAACAGTTGTTTAATGTGCCAGACTGTACAGTGCCTAAAATGCTTTAAAAAAATTGGTGGTTTATATAACAACTTCACCAGCAACCTCATTTCTCCTCTTATCTGTTCCAACCACTCAGCATTCAGCATTGCCAGCATACTAATCACCAGCCCGATCATCTGCACCATCTGTACCTGTTTCCTTGCTAAAAATTAAAGCCAAAAAAGTCCTCCAGAAAGCCTGAATAATTTATATATACTATACCTATTTGTCTCATACAGTTAGATTTTCATTTTGTTCCTAAAAATCTACATTAAGTGTTTCTGAATATATATTATATATATAATAAATAAATAAATAAAATAAATATATAATATATATTCAAAATATAACTGCTAATTAAAGTTTAATAAATGTATAAAATTATGGGATTTAAATAGAATATTAAGAAAACAGAGATTATATCTATGGTGAATGGTTGGGTCAAGCGAAGTGAAGTGTTAAGGACCGGAGAGTGAGGTAAGTGGGAAAAGAACACACACCTGAGAAGAATATGGCTAATAGTGTGCGTGCGTGCTGCTGTGAGCTGAAAAAAGTGAGGAGAGCACAACAGAGTAAAAGAGAGAGTGTGGGTGTGTGTGTTTATGAATTTAACTTTAAAGGTTCATTGAGGAGAACAGAAAATATAAACCCAAATTATAGCAATACACAGTCAGTAATTATCCCCATTCTCTTCAGGTGTACGTCCTTTCCCACTTACCTGACTCTCGCATGCTTCACAAAGCAGCTACGACCCCTCCAGCACAAAGTCGTTCACTCTAGCGGCTTTTTTTCTCAAGTTACGAATAAAATGTAACTTGGACCACACTTCACTCGAGTAAGACCCCCACCTACATGTCAGAGTTCATAGTTCACGCGAGAATCAAGCACAGTGACGTCATGAAGGAATTGACAATTAAATTTGCTGCAACTTTTTAAATTTTTTAATTTTTTAATTAATTTTTTTATTTATTTTTTTAATCTATAACAACTAATAATTTAATTATCGATTGCACCCCTAGTCCAATTAAAGGTGCAGGTTGAAGAAGTGAATATATTTGTAGACACAATGAATAAATACACTGTATATCAAGGCTGTGGGCAGTCAGTATGCGCAGTAGCTATTGGGTAGATAACAGTATAAAGGGTATGTTAGCCTTTTTATAGTAGTTAATAAATAATAGATTTGTAGAAGGAAAGATATAATTAGAAAGTATTACTCATATTATAAACTTTTGCTAATCTCAGTCTTGGGTTCTGACACTGACTGTAGTAAGGACACCAAATGTGCACTGAGACACTATCTGGTACAGTACAGTAGTATTCAACTTGGGAAAATGGTCCAAGTAGTTGCGATCCTGAGGATACAAATAGTTTTGTTTGCCGCTATGTTATTACTGAAGTGTTATGAGCGTACAAGCTCCATTTTTGCACATTAAACCTGACTAACATGTACCAATTGTTAAAAAGAAGGAAACCTCCTTCCTTTGCTGAGGAATTGTTTTCAAACTGCTGTTGCTGAGGAGGGAAGAGAGGAAACAAGTTTAAAAATATCAAATGAGTGAGTCAGTCATTAAATATCCATGCATCCATACGCAGCATACCGAGACACCGGGTTTAGCATTTTGAGAATCTCTTGATGAATAATAACACACACTTCACAGCGTGCACTGCTCGGCCTCGTGGGGAGGATTAGCAAGCATCTGAAACAGCTTCTCGTAGTATAAGACAAAAAAAACAAGCAGACATCAAAGAACACACACATGCACACTAGGGATAGGAATCACTGCAGAGCACCCAATACGATATTATCATATATATAATGATAATTGGTGCTGATTAGCATTATATCGCAATACTGTTAGTATCACAAATTATAAATATCCTGATTCAATAATAATAATAATAATAATATTATTATTATTATATATTATTTTTAGGTATTGTTATTGCCTAAACAAACTTGGCAAATGATTTGCTCCTACCACATAGTATTCTGCACTGTGCATGAATAATTTAGAGTGAACCACCTGCAGGTTGAGAGAGGAATGGCAGCATTTCATTATCTCAAATGCAAACATAAGAAAAGAATCGTGCTACATCACTGAATAGATTTGTCCCCATCTCTAATGCACAAAACACACTCACACACACACACACACACACACACACACACACACACACACACATATTGGCACATATCTACTGGGTATTGCTTGAGGTCAGAGGTGTTGTCACTAGCAGTTAGCTTCAGTAGCGTGTGCTCCCTCTCTTGTAGGTTCTCTCCTTTCACTCCTTGTTGACCTTTTCTTAGCCAGTACATCTTCAGCTCTGCTGCCGCTCTTAATCATATGCTGCATTCATTCTGCCTTGTAAATGGTAATTTGCAGGTTGTAATGGTGTCATATCCCAACTGAGGATACAGTCAGTGTATGGAGTGAGGGGAAAAAAACAAGGACGACTTCATGAGAGTATGTCAGAGCATGTAACGCTCATAAAAGGCTTTTTACCTGCACTTTTACAGTTACAGGCCTTGCTGTTGGGACTGTTCTATTATAGTAAAGTTAATAAAAAATAAAGAGTCATGCAACATTTTGGAAGTAAATTGCGAAAAACAGTGAACAACAGCAAGTAGGTTAGCAACAGACTTGCAAGAGTGTAGTGTTGGCAACAAGCTAATAGGCTAATGTTAGCAATAATGCTAATAATTGTGACTTACTCTCTCAAAACAGTGATTAGTAGGGGTGTAACAGTATAGAAATAGTCATGGTTTGGGTTGTACCTCAATTTTAAAGTCCTGAATCAGTATGATTTCAGTACAGCGAAGTGAAAATACAGTAAATGTTATTTCATCTATTATAAATTTAACATGTAAACATGTAGAAAATTAGAAACAGTTGCAAGCTGGGCTGAATTTCCTGCACACATAAGGAATGCACATATCCGCAAATACTTTTCTTTCTTGATTTCCATAAGTTGTTCATGAACAGTAAAAACACTGGCACTGTCTATACAGGAGCAAATGGTGCAATATAATGACCAAGGGATATTTTAAAGGATTTTTTCTTTAAGATGCCACTGGCGATGGCACATTTACTGCTTTTGCAAAATTCATTAAACTTTTCTTACATGACCGAATAAATGAAATAAAAGTCTATTATGACATAAAACACCACCACAACTGAAATCTGCATGGGGTTTTATTCCTTAATGTAAGTTTTTATAGATTATAAGAGCTCAGAGGATTGACAACC
Source organism: Leiocassis micropogon (assembly GCA_028565275.1). Classification (NCBI taxonomy): domain Eukaryota; kingdom Metazoa; phylum Chordata; class Actinopteri; order Siluriformes; family Bagridae; genus Leiocassis; species Leiocassis micropogon. The sequence goes on from JAOVVA010080595.1 coordinate 12,161, forward strand.
AAGTGAATTACCAATAACAATTAAATTATGTTAATGTGTCTAATTGCAACTTAAGGTTGTAAGGTTACAAACTTAACTTGAGGTTTTAGATATTTGAAAAGTATTTGAGAGTGTTTCTTAAGATAAAACTAATCTTAACAAATAGTAACACTACTAATAGTGGTATAAATAAAAAATAATACTATGTAAATATTAATAACACTAATAGTGATAAGTGTAATAATTATACACATTAATTCTCAATTTGGTGGCAAAAGAGCAGAGTTTATATATACACTGTCCAGAAAATAATGTACTGTATTAGAATTTTATTTGTCATGTGCACAACCATACACAGTATGATATGCAGTGAAATGCTTATATGACTGTCCTAAAATAACCTAAAATGGAAAGATTGCACTAAAGAATACAATTAAACTAAATATAGAATTTCCTATAGAAAATAAACTAATAATATCAAATAATTATTAAATAATTTAGGTTGGAGTATACAAAAAACAGACAGAATGCCAAGAATCTCACTCCAGTGAGGCCATTTACATTTTTTAAACAGGGAAGAAACTGATCATCGTGAAGGCAACCCTTTGACGAGTTGAAATTTCAAGTGCGTTTTTGGTGCTTTAATTACAAACCGGATTCCAAAAAAGTTGGGACACTATACAAATCGTGAATAAAAACTGAATGCAATGATGTGGAGG
>JAOVVA010080606.1:0-12857 GCA_028565275.1 Leiocassis micropogon
ATAAAATTCATGTTTGCTTCAGCATTGGAAAAAATATTGTTTTAGGCTAACTAATTATACACAATTCTTCGTTGTACTTGGTCTGGGTTTTAGATAAAGTCCTTCCATGCACCATCTGGCGGATATTCAGTGAAGCACAACACATTTACTTTAAATTCCCGGATGTTGCTTGCGGCAAGTCGCTGCACGCCGCGCACCAAATTGCGGCATCTCGCGGGAAAACACGCATTCTTAATGGCCACATTTGTATATTTGTAATATTATCTACATCAAATGAAAGACTGGAATAATGACACATGATGAAACAGAAAGGCCATTCAGAATTACTTGTGTTTAGAACATTTACTTCTAGTATGAGGTCCTTGTACCAGTAATTAATTCCTGTCAGAATTACGTAAAAGGAAGTTATAGCTAGTGCCCTTTTAACCTTCCTCAACTTTATTAAGCTAATGCCTCATATCTGGCTTTGCTGAAGCATATAACTTCAGCATATACCATCAACAGTGGAAAATAATGCCATCCTTACGAGTTATATTATCCAGAAGAAGCATATAGAGTACAAAAAAGCAGCAGGCATACAACACAACCCTGTGGACCACCAAACATTACTTTAGTTAATGCAGAATAGTCAACATTTGAATCTACAAACTGATAATAATCTGTCATGCATACAATTTACCTTTGGGATTAGTAAAGTATTCTATCTATCAAATAAGACCTGAGCTTGTATTAACTAAGCATCTCATATAAGGCTTAAGGTTAATTTAGGACTGCAAATATTCCTAGCTCAGAGTAGGACATAAGAAGCTCAGAGACATGAAGAACTTTTACACCTACTTTTAGGTGTAACTTTTAGTGAAGAGTAGGACTCCGCTAAGGAAAGCGTGTGACATCACTTTTTATGACACTGAGAGCTACAAAGTTTTATGCATGTACCCCGCAACGAGTTTGAAAAAATGGGTGTATGCTGTGTTAATGAAGTAATATAGTGCTTCTTATAACAGGTGTAACGGGTTCAACGCTTTGTGCATGGGTGGCACCACAGACACACGGACATGAGGCGAGGTCTTATGAGAATAAGGATAATTTTATTCAAGAAAAATGCGGAAGGAAAGGGTTAAAGGTAAAGGCATGTGGGCACATGGCAGGCGAAAGGGTCTGTGGGCAGAGTGGCAGGATGGATCACGCGAAGGAAGTGCTCCTGCATGCTCACATTTGCATTGACACCGACCTCTCCTACTGACACAAGCCAAGAGCGGCCCCTCCCAGCTCTCTTTTGGGTCTGGTCTCAGACGAGAGTCCTTTGTGATGTCCGTTGGCTGGGCGGCTTTCTATGGTCGGCCTTTTCCTTCTCTGCGTCAGGATCACGAAGAGTTAAGAGTTAAAGAGCCGCAGGAGCTCCGGCAGTGAGCATTTCACTTGCCTCTTTGATGTCCCTGGGGCGCGTTACATTGCCCCGCTCGCATGCCGTTCTTCCCCATTTTAGCGCACGTTTGTCACACAACTCGGCTCAGTAGATCCCTCGGATTCACATCAGCAGCCCAACAGACCTGTCGGCCCCACCCCCTTCACATACCTGCAGATGGGGTAGCGGCCTACTTAATAAGTTAATAGAAATATATAAAATGTATGTAAAAATACTTTTGTTTTAATGTGTGTGCCATGGAATGACACTTGAATGAACTGCATCAATGAGGTTGTTTTTTACACTGTTTTAGTTGTTTTTACAATGAGTGGTGGGAAATGTATGAATCTGCGCATGATCTGTGGTGCTGTAAGAGCTCCTAAAAGTAGGAACAAAATTTTACTCAACAGAATTTTTGGCCGCTTAGAAGCGATTTCCTACTCTGAGGCATTTAGTCAATATGGGCCCTGAGCCAAGAGAGGGCCATTCCCTTAACTCCTACAACCTTTTCTAGTCTATCAAGGGGAATATTATAAGCATTGGTGTTAAAAGCTGCACTAAGCTCAAGCAACACAAGCAAGGAGACACAACCCTGATCAGAGGCCAGTACACACATTTTTTTCAAGTCAATATTGTTTAAAAATTGTATTATAATTTAGGTAATTTTTCACTTTAACTAGCTCTGTCTCTGTGCTATGATGAAACCTACATCCTGATTGTTTGAAGATAACAGCTGTGCTACAGCACTTTTCTGGGATCTTTGGGATAAAGACAAGGTTTTTCTGTATATTGGCCTATATGACAGCTGAAAGTGGTCAGGGTAAATTTCTTAATTAGGGGTTTAATAACTTCAAGTTTAAAATATCTAGGTACAAATCCATGCTGATTGAAGAATTGAGGTTTTAGGTCAGATGAAAGGACTACAGTTACAGTAGTTAAAAATGAAAGTTCACCTTCCTGCACTGCCAACAGCAACCCAATATCCAGTTATAAAAATGTTATTAATTGGTATGGACCAATGCATGGATACTTTTAATTCTCTATTTGGTTGTTAACTTTTGGTTGATGACACAAAGAGAGAGCAGGATGGGGGGAAGAAAAAACGGAAGGAAAAAAGAACAATGTGCGAAGCCTAACGCCTAGGCCTTCTCCTAAGGCAGCTTTACCCATATTCACTGCAGTGGACTCAATAATTATTTCACATAATTAAGCTGTGTATTTATACTCCAATGTGGATTGTCCCTATCCTTTTCTTACATTTGTTTGCTATATTTATTTTCCTTTATTTATCACATTATTATTATACACATAAAACAACATTAAAATGTTGAAGCATAGGCAGCATACGTATAAAACCTTTTGTTTTCTTAAAAAACATTTAAAATAAATGTAAAAACAATGTTCTAAAATGTCTCAATATAAGCAAACCAATAATCATATAAGCCTGTTTCTATAAAAAGTTTGCTAAGTTTTTTAAAAATTCAATTTCTTTTTCAATTGACAGTTACTTTTGTTAAAAATGCTTAAAACAAAAAAAAGATTTGCCAATAGAACAAGAAAGTTAGGTTTAAATTTAAAAATTGTCTAGATTCACAATATTTTTTTAAGCTCCTATGGTTAAGATATCACATTTTGCAGTGCATCCGCAAAGCTACCATCATCGTGGATTACAACACGCACCCATTACACACATTTCTTATACAATAGTGATCCTAACTGACCTAAGACAAGGAATGTTTACTAGAATTAAATGCAGTGATGGGAGTAACGCATTACAAAAACTTTTTAGTAACTAGTAAAATGTGCATTACTTATGCAATACTTTTGCTTGAATTGTGATTCAAGCATCTGTGCATTTTATGTGAATTTTGTAGTCTGACATTTGATATTCATCTTGCTGCTAATTGATCCAACTCATACGTGACCTACCGTGGCAACACGACACAACATCCTATGTAGAGAAATAGTTTTTGCATGTTACGTATTCAGATTTGAATATGTAACATGCCCCCCTTTTTCAACAAAGAAAACTCCAGCTGAAGCAGGTGATGTAGAAGGACGAATGTAACCTTGCTGCAGGGCTTCCTTGATGTATTCATCCATGGCTGCTTGTTCAGTCAAGGACAGAGGGCAAATATGATTTTGTGTAAGAGACGTACCGGGCAGCAGGTTAATACCACAATTGTAGTCTCGAAGTGGAGGAAGACCACTGGCTTTGGTCTTGCTGAACACCTCCCTGTATCTCATATACATGGGATGGATTACAACTGTGGTAGATTGTTCAGGGCTCTCAATCGTAGTTGTGGCAAACTGCAGGACTGATAGATGAAGGCACTGAGCATTGCAGAAGAGGGATCACTTTGTGATTATTCTTTGACGCCAGGAAAACTGAGGGTCATGAAGTTGCATCCATGGGTATCCAAGAATAATCTACTGTTTAGCTGTTGCCGTCTCCAGAAATGATATAGATTCCATATGCAAGGCACCAACTTGTAGTGTCAAGGGTGTTGTACATTTATTTACGATTCCAGCCCCAATGGGCCCTCCATCAATAGCTTGAATGCGCACAGGTTGCTGTAGTGGTTGCGTGGGAATGTTGTAACGGACTTTGGTTGCATAATCAATAAAGTTTCCTGCTGTTCCTGAGTCAATGAGTGCTGTGAGACAGAGAACAGTATCTGAATGTTTTATAATAACTTTGAGGCTTAATGATTCATGGGGAAGGAAGTGGGAAGAACTCAGTCTTGATTTGTGCCCGGGCTGCCCCCATATATGACTTAGATGCGGGCAGCCGATCTTGGTAAAGAGGACAGCATGTCACCTAATGATTTGGATGACCACAGTAGAAGCAGAGATGTTCCTTCTTTCACCTTTCCCGTTCAGCAGCAGTTAGCTTGGCATGGCTTACTTGAGTGGGTTCTGGTGATATGGGTCCCTTCCTTTGATGTAGCTGACGACTCTGGATCAAGTGATCAAGATGGATGGTCATTTCAATTATTAACTTAAGGGATACTTGATCATCGCGGCAAGCCAGTTCAGTGAGTAAATCTAAATTCAAACCTTGGTGAAAAGCTGCTTTTAATGCAGATTCATTCCAATCACTTTCCGCCACCAATGTCCAGAATTTAAAAGCATATTCTGCAGCTCGTTTCTTGCCTTTTTTTTTAAATCCATCAGCTTTTCCCCACTTTCCTTTCCAAATTAACTGTAGGACTAAGTGTGCTCGCTTCCTTGGTTTCAGACTGGTGTGGCCCAGCGTGGTGCCTTGCCTGTAAGCAGGCTCAGAAACAGGGCTATCTTATGTTGTTTAGATAATCCTTTGGCTGTCTCTCCAGAATATTTATCAGGTTTGGAGATAAGTGTGTCGAATATATCCATGTGGGTTTTTCCAGCAGTCACAAAGGAAAAAACTGATTAAGACAATCCAAAACGTGAAGCTGAATCAAGGTCAAAAACATGCAAGGATTGGGCAAGGCACAATCAGAATATCAAGGGCAAAAGCAATAAGTCAAAAAACAAGCAGAGAGAAAAAATCAAGATGTCACAGGTAAACAAAGGCTTGGTAAATCAGGCTAGAGCTGAAATAATTCGCAATGAACCGTGGTTTAGAGTCTCTTTTAAATAAGGTGCTGTCTGACTGAACACTGGAGTTGCTGGTTAGTAATCAGGAGATCCTGAGCAGAGAAAAGAGTATTGTTGGGAGTTGTACTCCTTGTCCTCCATGTTTGTAGGCTGAATGGTTTGTAGGCTCTAATGGGAAATGGAGTTTCTTGATTTACACCGTGAATATGTGACAGTGGCTAGCAAGGTCAAGATGTTGGACAAGAAGTTTGAGACTGGCCGTCATTAAAAAAAAAAATTGTGAAAGAGATCCACGATAAAAAAAAAGAATAGAGTCCTAGTAACGCAATGTAAGGATCTATCCAATAACGGAAACTTCAATGCCCTTTGTAATTGCTCTGGATAAGAGAATACAGTATATATAATGTGGCGAAGTCCCTGCGTTACATCACCCAGCTTCTGCATTTTTCACATCTGCTGCACAACACTGCTCCCTGGATCTTCAGCACGATATAAATGATTAAAATGATCAAAATTATCGTTAAAGTTTTAGATCAGCCATGTCTCTACTTTATTCTGACTGATTTTGAACCAAATCAGGTGAAAGTAAGTAAAAAAATATTAGAGATTTCATAAAGTGACACACCTGTTACCAGTTGGTGGCACTGTGACTGTGGCTCATGGTTATCATATCAGCTTTCTACTCTTAACATAATCCTAAGATTATACGTACATACAGTAACTTAATGTACACAAGTTATCAGCCACTTCCTGTTTCTTTTAATTGGCCATAATTTTAAAGCATCACAACAGCTTTGGTTTGGTGCCAATTGTATCAATTCCCTAGGAGGAGTATTTCAAATTCCATTGGGTACATTTTGCAAACAACTCAAAATAACTGACTTTCTTTAGATTAGACCTAATGATATGCAGCGCAAAACTTGTTCATCTCAATGAGATCTAAATGTATACCGGGTCTTATAAGTATACATGCATTTAAAATAAGTGCATTTAAAATAAGCTGTGGTACAAGCTTGGACAAACATGACAATAGAAGGAATTTTTTTTTTTAGAAAACAGGCACATGCATTTGGTTTGAATTTGGTTCCAATGCTATAGGAGGAGAGTGCGTTTAATTTCAGCTTTAATATATTGTGGTAAATGGCTAAATAAAAAATAACTGTCAATATGCAGATATTTTTTACCTGACATAATATAGTGTATATTATTATATTAATCCATGTACTTGGTAAATTCTTTTGTGTGTCTTGCAGAGGGCAGAAAGAGTAAATCTTTCCATATGCCAATCAGAGTCATCGTCAATAAAAAAAGAGCCGTGCTGGGCTCAGAGATGAGCACTACAAGGATAAGGGGAAAGGGAAATAGGAAATAGTGGGTACCAGTTGAAAGAAAATGAGTAATTCTTGACTGATTTATACCATGGCTATGTTATCATTTTGTGCTTGAGAAAGCGGTTTCTTCACACGATTTTGTGAGAGTGAGGTAAAGTTCATAGCCATTCATAACAGTTTGCTTTAGGGAGAGTCTCAGTGAGGATCCATGTAAGAGAAACAGACAATGACACATGGACTTTAGAGTAATGTCTCAGAATCAAAGAAAAAAAATTGGCTGTTATGATGTTGTGTGTGAATCTCAGCCATGTGCATGTTTCTTGACTTAGCTTTTAAAGTCCATACTATAGCTATCAACTTACCATAAAGAAGAACTCAATGCCACCTACTGTTTATATCACTAAATTTGCATGTGTGTGTATGAGTTTGGATGAGTAAAGTAATGATAGTTTTACTGGTTTTCAAATTTTGATCATGTAAATCAGTATAGCAAACACTTCTTTAGGAATATGTCCTTCCAGTCCTCACCAGTAGTGATGTATCTACAGGAAGATGTGTGTGTAGTCCTTTTGCTCTCTTAAAAGCCAGACAGGAAGACACCCATACACACTGCCACAGAGCTCTCTGCTACTCAGCTACTGGTCCTAACAGTACATTAACTCCAAATGTAATGTATATTACATTTTATCATTAATTTGACACTAATATTGACTTTTCCAAGTCTGTGTTATAGCACAAATTGGTCATACTCATGTTGCTCATCAGAGCTGATTCCAAGACATGGTCAATGTTCCCTTGTTCATCTAATTTTTCACATTTGCATGAGCTTTCAGGAGTCTACTAAACAAAATACATTTTTGCCTGATCCCTGCTGCCTTACAGTAAACAAACTATCTCAATTAAATTCCAAGTCCAGTCTTCTTGCAGCCAAATATTGTCCCAAATATCATAAATGTTTATGTAATAAAATATTTTCTCAATAAATATTGAATGTTTATTGAGCAAATTCATAAGCTCACATGTAGATTTTGAAAATTAAGGGAAAAAAATTAGGGAGCCCTGTTCCTCATACAAAAATTGTACACAGTTGTCTCATACATTTGGAAAATTATTGTATTTTGGCATATCAAAATATGTGGCAGTGGGTATTTAAAGAGACATTATTGGTAGTGCATCTGTAATGATGACAATAAATTAGTAGAATTTTAATATCTGCAGATGCAAAAACTGCATTGGCTTATCACACAAATATTGAGTTCCATTACCTTTGCTATAAAATAATACATAATTAGACTGTGTAAACTCATCACTCTGAATGTAGTTAAGCCTGTGTGTCTGTAAGGAAGACAGTTATTGTTATTTAAGTTGCTATTTTTGTAGTAAAAATTAACTCTACTAATATGGCTAGTGCTATAGGAGATATGATATTTAAAATTTGCCAGGCATATTTTTAAATTCAGAAATCCAGCCTAGAAATGCTCCTTTGGCCTGTTTCCTGCCATTTAATCCCTGTACTATTTTTACAAGCAATTTTTCTGCAGTACAGTGTAAGTAATCAAATTCACCGAAGTAATAACTGAACAAACTGAATTTTTTTATTCTTAACAAATAAGAACAAGAAAAAAAAAACATTTGTATGTGTGTGTCTCTCTCTCTCTCTCTGTGTATGTGTAGGTGTCTAGTAATGTAGGAGAGCATCTGTCACACACGCAGGACTACTCTAACATCCAGGAGATCTTCCAGACACTTTTTTCGCATGGTTCTGCCATCTCAAATTACAAAATCCAGGAGTTTGAGGTTGAGACTGAGCGATTAAACAGGTTCAGGACGCACGCACACACACACGCACACACACACACACCACTGTAGAGAAGGCAAGGTAAATAAATGCTGTAAGGCAAAGATGCTTTAAAAGATTTACCACAGTAAAAACCTCTATATAAAGGTCAGTAAAGAGAAATAAAATAAACTGTCAGTATATGGCATGGCAACCCTTTCACTATTTGGAGTTTTATACGGAAACTAGCTAGTAAATTTTTCTGATGATTTTGGAGAATATTAGAATAAAGAAGAGCAGAGACACATGGTTAGCACAGAAACCCAAACAAAAATAAGTTTATTATGCCAAACAGTCCAGATTTAAGCATCTGCAGTATGACATGCTTGGACAGGCTACTTGGATTCTTACTGGTTTGTTTAATATTTTTCTTGGAGCAACAAAATGATTACCTGGGCATATAAAATCCTATTTAGTCACTGGCTACTCTAGTAATGGTGGCACACCAATTTTACCTGTTTAACTTGGGTGCACTGTTCATGGTACAGTATTTGGAAAATAGACTCCAGCTTACCTAATATATCTCCCTTTTCCTAGCCTAGACACTCAATCTTGTCCCTCAATAACATTTTAATATCCTCACCTTATTTTCAATTAGGTGAGCCCCCCCAGATTTTTGTGTAAGAAATTACACACTGAAGAAGACCAGAAACAACCTCACCCCAGACACTCAATCAAAAAGGTGGTTATGATGCCATAACAAGAGAATGATTAACATAATCATAATAACATTATGAGAATAACATTTCATATATAATCAGATTTAATAATATTTCATATAGCCTATTGCAAAAATCAAGCATGATTGTTTATGGAGAAGAGGGGGGTCAGTATCTTATTGGTAAATGATCACATTAGTCTAATAAAAGAGAAGTAAAGAGAGGAGAAAATCGACTGCAGAAAGAGAATAAAACTGGTCCAGATTAGTTTCCTTTACAGTGGTAATAAATCAAGAACAAAACCCTTGATGTGATATAAGTAAAACCTCACATCTAATACTGGGTGTTACTGCAATTCTTAAAAATAAAAGACTGAGTCATTAGATAAATATGAATGTATCCAGTCAACAAATAAAAGCTGAAGAAAAAATAAATATGAAATGTAAAACATCATGCATATTTAAGTGTTTTGCTTATTTTTTGATTGTTTTCAACATTGTATATTAATACTGAAGACATTAAAATTGTGACAGAACAAATATGTAATTATGTTAAGTTTGAGGCACCATATTATATGCTGTACCAATTTTGGTATATATGTTTATCGTGTCTGCATAATTATGTACAAAATCATTCAGTATTTCCATATATACCTTAAAATTTATAAATAAATAACATTACAGGAGAATATATGCATGGCTGTAAAGAAAAGAAATATACACAGACAAGACAGACCAGTTTTCAGATGGAAACAAAAAACCTAATGTACGCTCCTGAGATTTGCATAAAAATAGAAAGGGAGCGAGTGTGACAAGATTACCAGAAGAACTCATGTTCTCCAGCAAGTTCAGTAAAACCTAACAACTATTTTACTTATAATACTGTGCAAAAGTCTTGGGCACATACGAAAATATGGCATAAGCAAAAGATGCTTTTTGAAAACATTTCTACATAAAAGAAACTTCTATAAAGAGCCATAAAGAGTAATAAAATCAACAGTCAATATTTGGAGTGAAAACTCATTGCTTAAGATCTGGAGTTTTAGACACTCATTTGTGCAGTTTTATAAGAAAACAGCTGTTAGCTTGTAGATCCCCCTATAACAGCAATAAAGAAGTAATTGTTTCCTTCATAACTTTAGTAGTCTTTCATTTTATTGTAGATGAATTTCGACACATCCTTCTATACAACATTGCTTCAGCTCATTGAGGTTTTTAGGAATTTGCATATGCACAACTCTCTTACAGTCCTGTCGCAGCATTTCAGTTTGGTTGAGGTCTGGACTTTGACTAGGCCAAAACCGTGATTTTTATATGTTTCAGTCAATAGTTCAGTAACTAGTTTTAGCTAGTGTGCTTTGGATTACTGTCCTGTTGCAAGACCCAATCTTGACGAAGTTTTAACCGTCAGACTGATGGCCTTACATTTGCTTCTAGAATACTCTGGTCATGATCAACTGATCGAGTGGAGGCTTACTCTTGTTTTTTTTTTGTGATGTTTCTCTGAGCACTTGACAGTCTGATCTTAGGGTAAATGTGTTGGAACATCCAGTCCTAGGAAGAATTACACGTCTCTTGAATGCTTTCCACTTCAATAATCTTTCTCATTATAGAACGATGAACTCCAAATTGTTTAAAAATAGTTTTATACTGCTGTCAGATTTATGTACAGCAACAATTGCTTCTCTAAGACCACTGATTGTCTTTTTTTTGCCATTGTGTTAACACACCTGAATGCTCCAGACCAGGTCTGCACAACTGATGATTAGCAGGACCTGGCTGCAACTCTCTTAAGTCATGTAGAAGCAGGAACTCCACTCATCTGGAACAGGGGTACTTGGTTTTGCCCACATTTTTAGCCTCATTTTTGTTATTCCATGGTGAAAAAAAAGCAAATGTTGCTCACCAGAGGATGTATTTTCCTAATACTAAGACCCACTATGATCAGATGTTTTTTTAAATTATGTTTTTATGCAAAAAGACATTTTGTATTAAAAGAGGGGGTACTAACCTGGGTTAATGTACTAACATTGAAAGAAATAAAAATAAAGAAAAACTACTGAAGTAAAATATGTCTGTAAAGGTTCTCAGTCATCTAGGTGAGGTTATCTGGAAGTTGAGTCATGTCAACTGGACGTCTTTCTTGTTGGATAGAAATGTTTCACTACTCATCCAAGTAGCTTCTTCAGCCTGAGGCAAGTTGGTAAGTTTCTCATATTTGAATCCTCCAAGGTCAAAGGACCCTCCCCCAGTCTAGGATTAACCTCACCTGGATGACCCTCCCCCAGTCCAGGACAGAACTGACCTGGTCAGGGTTGAGGCCACTTCTACTATTTAGGCTGCTGTCTAACCTCCTGTTATGGGATCTGTGGTGGGCATGCGGGTGAAGAGTGATGTAACGTCAGTGGAAACCATGGTTTCCTCTGCATCCAGTTTCAGGTCCCTGTTCTTTGAAACAAAATCTTCTGATTTATGGATATGGTGGTCCGTGTGTCCATCCTCTGGTGCCATAATAGTTGCAAGGTACTTATCGATGTTGTATGTTAATACTGTTTTACTATTGGGCAGAGCGGTGGTAGGTCATCCTGTCAATAGCGTAGTTCCTTTCCAGGTGTTTTTAAATAATCTTATCACCTTTTTCCTTATAGATGCGTGTGAGGTCCCTTTTCAGTTTTTCATAGGTGTAATAGTCCTCTAGAAGTTCTGCGACTTTGCTGTGGTTATCTGCAGTCTTCAAGACAACAGTGCATCTTCCTTTATCTGCAGGCAAGATGGTGATGTTTTTGTCTCTGTTGGGAGGATTTTTTGACCTTGGAGTAATGAAATATGAGAAACTTCTCAACTTTCCTCAGACTGAAAAAGCTACTTGAATGAGTAGTGAAACATTTCTACCTTCAAGAAAGAAGTCCAGTTGACATGATTACATTTCCAGACAGTGAAGGGGAAGGTGTGCCCAAACTTTTGACTGGTAGTGTATTTTAAAAATATGGGTGCCTCTGAACAGTGCTGTATATATTAAGTTTGTGCCGTTCAGTGTTGGTGGTCATTACTTTTTAACTAATTACATTACAAAATTACTGTCTTTAAAAAGTAATCTGCATAGGTGAGATAGGAGTATAACAGGAGGAATAACAGACAGGGGGGGTTATCGGGGCGGGGCTTGTAAGGGACTTTCACACACAAACACTAATGGATTGGGAATGACTGCTGTCTGGCTCCAGGATTATATAAATTGTCTGAATAACGGACAACATTGGTGGCTTTTAAACAGAGTGGCCAACCTGAGTGCATGAAACAATAACAATGAAAAGGATTTCCTGCTTTGAGACACTTAGTCGGGCAGTAGAGTCATAATTGATTAGGAGTTGAAAGGAAATGGCATTCAGGTAGAGACGTGCGCGGGGGAGAGACATTTAGGTAACATTGAATTACAGACCTTAAAAGATACGTTTGGACAAAAATGGAATACTGTTTGTGACAGATTGTGTCAATTAACATTTTGTAACTGTCTCCACGGAAACTAACGTGATTGCTACATTTTCTTTAGTAACAACGAAGATCCTGCTTTGCAACAGTAATAATTTGGGTTTGTCACAGCCAACAATGTCAGTAATAATAAATCTTTGAAGGTAAAAGTAGGAAGCTTCATAAATAACTTTTATGTCCTGCTCTGAGGTAGAAGTATATTAAGTTCTAAATTAACTTTCAGCAAAATTCCTAGGGGCGATTTCTGAGACACTTAAGTGGCCCTGGATTGTGATTATTTAACTATAATACATTTTGAGTTCAGTTTTTATCTTTACTTATTTACAGTGGGAGCCACCTCAAACAGCCGCCTGGAGCATGACAGGTCGATGGCAGAACCATGACAAGTCCATGCACGATCCGTGCACGGAATGTGATCCCCCGCGATGACGCAGTTGATAATGCCCCGCCCCATAAACGCCCCCATGCGCTTTCTAAAAATATGGTTGCCAGTCGAAACCCCGCCCACGCCACACTGCCCCCACCCGAGCTGTGACCGTCCCCGGTCACCATGACGAA
>JAOVVA010080627.1:0-12857 GCA_028565275.1 Leiocassis micropogon
ATAATTGGGAGAAGAATCTCTGTGGTCTCTGTGCATGTCCATGTGGGGGTCAATCAATATCAATGAATTAATGGGGGAAATTAAACCATAAATGTGAAAAACAACATTGCTTGTTAGATTTTTCTGTCAAGCGACCATATTTATAAAAACAAGCCCAAAAAACGTGACCTGGGACCTGTAATATTTTAAACGACTTCAGAGAAAAAGAAGCACAAAGTTGCATATTATAAGCAGAACTGGCAACTATGGCACAGGTCAGCTCTGAGGGGTTTTACACAGTGTGACAGCTGTTAAAAGTCTTCAGCTCTATGATTTATTCCATTTAGATTCATGACGCAGAATCCCAGTTCCTGGGTATGACTTTCAATAAATTTCATCTGGGTTGAAAACTTTTGCAACCTGCTTTAGATTTTTATATGAACTCATCCAGGCGATCCGCTTATGATTTTTCACACGTGTTATAGATATGTTTGTCTCCAACCACAGTGATTTTTTTGTTTGTCGTCATGTGTACGGTTTATTTTAGTCTCCTACGTTTTGGTGCATTTTTTAGGGGATGCGGAAGGATTAAATGTACACCCCTTACACACACACACATACCACCTCCCCTCCCAACATGTTTTTGGTTTGAGTGAATAAGAGTGTGTTGTTGTTGGTGTGTGATGCAGATCAGATCTTCGCTCCAAGAAACACCATCATGTCCGTTAGCAACATCATGGCTGAACTGAAGAAATCAGGTACGTCATAATTTCTTGTTCTTTTTCTCTTCTTCTTCTTCTTCTTCTTCTTCTTCTTCGCCTTCTTCTTTTTCTGAGCAACAGCCACATGTTGATATTTAGCTTATTTAGACTTTTAACAATTTTGAAATAAAATAGTCTTTTAATAATCCTTGTCACGTCCTGATCGTCTCCGAAACGAACGAGAAATCAGTTCGGTTATTTTATACCAAATGTTAAACTAAAGATTTTATCACAGAAACGTGATTGACTTGGCGACCAGCTTCATCTCTTTCACCAGTTGTAAAAATAACTCCATCTTGGAAAAGTGCTGCCAGGGTTTATTCTGGTGTTACTGGTGTTTATCTGGTGTCTAGACACTGGTTTTTGAAAAAAAAGGATAATAAGGGTTGGATTTAAACCTGAGTATTGTTCTCTTTTCACATTTCTTAGTTTCACTGTGATGAGCACCAGATAAAGTCCATATGGAGATATCTCTACATGGTCCAGATGTGATAATAATGTAAGAACGACAGACTGATTGACAGATAGCTAATTAATGCCTTGAGTGATGCAACAGTCCTCATAAACACGTTATTAGTGTTGGTTTTATTGCAGCTTTAACACAGCTCGCAGGGACGAGTCTACTGTTTCACCGCTCTCATGTTCTCGTCCTGCATCTGCCAACCACGCACATCCTTCATCCTGCCAACACGTTCCTGTCATCAACTGTCCTCCCTACATCTGTTTTCTGCCGTCTCTCGCTCTCTCTCTCCCCCTCTCTTGTTCTGCTGGATCTTCGGTTTCAAATCCCTAACATCCATTAACAGCCATCTTGGATCCTCTCCAGCAGAATTCTTTACTTCGCCGAAAAAACTTGATGTTCTTCAGAATTCTACAAGATCACGTAGAAAAACCACATGAAAAACCTTTGTTCTTGTTCATGCATCTGTGTCAGATGGAGGTTCATCAGAGAGCGTGAGGATACTCACTGGAGATCATCCCCATGGTCAATCATCCATCCACCATGCTATCGCTTCCATCCATCTGAGCCTGGAGTAAAATATGATCCTGCAGCAGGAACATCATTAACCGGGATAACTGAAGCCAAGACAAACAGATCAGTTTTGTTTGGAATGAGAGGAGAGCCCTTATGACCTCTGGCTAAATCGAGCCAGACTTTCAAAGGAGAGATTCTTCAACGCAAGCGTAATAAATAGTGAGCAAAAGAGTAGGATGGATAGATAGATAGATAGATAGATAGATAGATAGATAGATAGATAGATAGATAGATAGATAGTGAAAGTCTTTGAAACTTTTGATGTGGTTAAATCATATATTGTGCTTGTTTGTTTTTGTTTGTTTGTTTGTGTTACAGAAGTACCGCTGGTGTATGAACCTGATATTCCTGAACCCACAACCAGAGAGGAGCTGATGAAATGTAAAGGAGATTTTCTTTACATTATTTTATAGTAAAGTGTAGAGTCAGTGTTGCAGGTGTACACAGCTTGTTGTTGTTATGGCATCACTCACTGAACTCAGGGTTGGCTAGAGCTTTCTCCCGCACTAACCCAAGCTCTTGTTGCATGCAGCATTAAACCCAGCACAAGAATCTAGGATTCTGTGGCATTAACATTAGTGACATTTTTGTTACTGTTCTCGGTGTGTGTGTGTGTGTGTGTGTGTGTGTGTGTGTGTGTGTGTGTGTACACTCTCCTCTCAGACTGGATCCCTCTCTCTCTGGATGACAGAACGGCTCAGAAGCTGCTCTGGATCTCTGAGGGCGGGACTAAAGTGTCCCGGATGCCCGAGCATCCATGCCCTGTACTGGACCGACCCGAAAGATACGAGGACACTCCTCAGGTCTGTTTTTGTTCTCATTTCCTTTAAACAGAATAATTATCTCTTTTCTTTTTCCTTTTACCCCTCATACTTTTCTTCTCTTCCTTTTTCTAGTATGATGAATTTACTTTTTATTTTATTATTTTATTCATTTATTCATCATGAGTCTTTCACGTTGCTGTGGAGGAATTTTGGCCCACTCTTCTTTGCAGAATTGTTCTAGATCAGCCACATCCGGTTTTTGAGTATGAATGAACTGGATCTCGGTCAGATTTAAGTCCAGACTTTGACCAGGCCACTCCAAAACCTTAATTTTTTGAGCCCTTCAGAGGTGGACTTTCTGGTGTGTTTTAGGTCATTGTACTGATACATAACCCAAGTTAAGTGTGCTTGAACTTAAGCTCATGAACTGTTACCCGGACATTTTTAAAATTCGCAGAATTCATGGTTCTACCAACTATGGCAAGACATCCAGGTCCTGAAGCTGCAAAGCCCCAGACCATCGCACTACCCCCACCATGTTTGACTGTTGGTATGAAATTTTTTCTATGAAACACTGTGTTATTTTTATGCCAGATGTAAGGACACACACCTTCCAAAAAGTTCAACTTTTGTCTCATCAGTACACAGAATATTTGCCCAAAAGACTTGGGAAGAATCCAAATGTTTTTTGGGAAATGTGAGATGAGCCTTTGTGTTCTTTTTGGTCAGCAATGGCTTTTGCCTTGGAACTCTCCCATAGATGCCATTTTTTTTAGTTCCTGGATGAATCATCATTGTGCTGTTGGAGTAATTTTGGTAGGCTGGCCTCTCAAGTTTTCTCTATTTGTGGTTAATGGATGTTACTGTGGTTTAATGGGTTGGTAACCATTTCCAGACTGATACATGTCAAATACTTTGTTTATCATCTCTTCTTATTTTTTTTAAATCATATTGCTTTTTGAGCTCTTTTTACTCTGTCAGACTGGTTCTATTTAAGTGATTTCTTGATTCAACAGGTTTCCGCGCGTCGGTCCTCGCATAGTCAACCCGCATAGGTGAGATAGGGGTATAACAGCAGGAATAACAGAGGGGGGCGGGTTATCGGGGGCTTGTAGGACGGCTTTCACACACACACACACACACACACACACACACACACACACACACAGGTTTGGAGAGCTTTATTCCCTTAATAAATGAAATATTATATAATATTATATATTTATATATTTATAATATATTAATAATATTAAAATGTGTTTAACGATCCGGATCATTTAAAGGTGAGAAATATGCAAAAAAAAACATCAGGAAGGGGCATAATTTTTCACTGCACTTTATACAACTCAATAAATTAGAATATCATCGAAATGTTGATTTTTTTTTCCCAGTAATTCAATTATATATCATATATATTATAGATTATAGAATATGTAATAAATCTATATAATCATATTATATAGATTCATTACACACAGACTAATATGAGGGAACTGGCGGCTCAGTGGTAGGTGTTTCGCCTGCCATGCGAAAGGCCCCAGACACTAGATAAAGTGCCAGTCCCAAGCATGGATATGATAGGAGGGTTGTTTCAGGAGCTTGTGCCAAGCTTGTTTGTCCCCTTTCCGCGAGCAACAGAAAGACCAACAACACACAGACTGACATATTTCAAGTGTTTATTTCTTAATAATTTTGATGATTATGGCTGACAGCCATAAAAACGTGTTAGAAAAAAATAGAAAAAAAATAAGAATCTCAGATGTGGAAGAGGATCAATTCTCTTCTAAAAATGCCTTGTAAACTCAATTGGGTGAAGCTAATCACCTTCTCAGTAGCACTTATTGCACATCTAGACCCACTTTGCCCACTCTTCTTTGCAGAACTGCTCAAGTTGAGTTAAATTTGATGGTGACTGTGGATTGCAGTCTTCAAGTGATTCCACAGATTACCAATGGGGTTCATGCAACGGCATTTACTTTTTCTCCTTCAGTCAGTATGTGGTCAGATTTGCTGTGCACTTTGGATCATTGTCTTGTTGGAAGGTAAACGTCCTTCCCATTGACGACTTTCTGGCAGAGGGCAGCATATTTTCCCATCCATTTTCCTTCTATCTTGACAAGTGCTCCAGTCACTGCGTTAGAAAAACACTCCATACAAGCAACAATTGTGGCTAATTTGTAATATTGTTGTCACACGCACACAATGACCACTGTTTGTTATAAATTCCTGCAACTGCTTCCTGCTACCAGTTTCCACTTGGCTTATTCATCCCATTTGGAAAGATGTCCACAAATACCAAATACCTTCCAATTCTTAATAATCGAATTTGCTGTGCTTATACAGGTCTTATTAAGCCTTTGAATTTTTTTGTATCCATTTCCTGACTTGTGCCTGTGCACAACCTTATTCCAGAGATATTTTGACAGTGCCTTGCCATCCATAGTTGATTGTTTACTTCAGTTGCATGACCAGGGACTGAAATGCTCCAGCGTTTCATGTTGAGCTAATCAAAATAACCACAGCTCATCACAGTTGAAAGTCAAATGGCTTTATGTGCCATTAAAAAGGTGATTAGCTTCACCTGATTGACTTTACAAGTCATTTTTAGGAAGGTAGTGAATCTTTTCCAAATCAGGGATTGTATTTAGTTTTTTTCAGACTCGTTGGTATTACATCTTTCACTTGGATGTTAAAATAAAAAAGTAAATAAAGCTGGATAAAAAAACAAAAGCTTGATTTTAAGCTGCAAAGCTCCAAAATGTGATTATTTTAATGGAGGGGTGAGTCTTTTCTATACCCACAGTAGCTTTCAATTTAAAATATCTAGAACAAAAATGTCAACTTGGCCATCCATTCCTCCATCAGGCATGACCAGAGGTTCTAAATATTTTTTTCTTTTTTGTTTTATGGAATATTTTTTTCTTTTTTTTTCCCATCCAGGTATTGTGTAAGGAGGGTCTTCTGGGTTGCCGTGGTTATTGGGAGGTGGACTACGAAGGCTGGGTGGTGATTGGGGTGGTGTACACCAGCAGCGGACGCAAAACTAAAGACGGAGCATGTGGCCTGGGAGAGAACGATGCCTCATGGGCCGTGGGCTGGGGTGGACGTAATTATCAAGCCTGGCACAACGCAGAGAGCGTGGAGATCCACTGTAACCAAGGCAAAACCATAGGTGTCTACGTGGACCAACTGGCCGGCATTGTGGCCTTCTACATGGTGGAAGGAGAGCCGAAAGAGGTCAAGTTCCTGCACCGCTACAAAACCTCCTTCAAGGAAAAACTCCTGCCTGGGTTCTGGTTGGGAGAGAAATCCATATGCTGGATCCGCAAGAAAGAGTAGCGCAAAGGAGAAAGAGGAAGCTGACCCTGATGACAAAGAGTGATTTTGTCGGGGAACAAAATACCTCCTCCTGTGTGTGTGTCACATGTTCTGAAGAATTGCTTGGTTTATGATTAAAATAAAGTTTGTTACAAGAAGTTCTCTGATTGGTGCAGAAGGTTTTGATTAATTCTCTATAACAGCAGCTCTGACAGTAGGGCAGTTCCATAGCTATCACAGCTTTATTTATTATAAATAACATGCTCACTCTAAATAAATTCTATAGCAACAGCTAGTTCCTCAGGGATGCTGCCATTAACAGAAGGAGCCTCAAGTGTCAGGGCTGATATTCCTACAACAGAACATGTTTTATTCCGCTGATGACACAGCAACTTTCCAACAATTATGACGTTTATGAATGAAACAATTTATCATTCATGGTTCATTACATTTAACACAACAGAAACATGAAGAAACGATTAAAAAAAGGGTAAAAAGTATCGATATGCATTGCTGATTGGTTGTGGACAGGCACTGGAGTCTAAGTTCTTTTGAGAACTATGGAAACAGCTTATGCATAACAATACTAACAACACCTATAAAAGTCATTGTTAATGGTAACAATTAATTGTATTATCATAATCATCATATCGCCAAGCTTTACATTAAAGCTTAAACGTTACCAAAAGTCAATTCTGGTGGCAAAAACATCCTTGTGAACTTTTTTCTTTTCATTATTTTTTAAAAATATTTTTTAAATTATATTTTTAAACTTTCACCACTGATACAGGATAAGTGCAACTGCTATATTCAATTATGCCGCAGAGGCAAACACTGATTCTATAGCAGCTCAAAACAGATCTGTACGATCTCTAACTTGGTCTTTCCTTTTGCCTCATTTAAAAAAATTTAATAAGATTTCCAAATATTCCTGTTGTGTTCACTGTTGAAATCCATTTAAATAAAAAATTAAAAAAACAGGTTTGCCTCGTATTTACATCCCAGCTCATAGTGTCTCAGAATTAATTTCCCACCGATACATACACGTACGCACACACACACACATCCATCATCAGTGCTTGAGCGAGAAGTCGCCCGTATTGAGCTGAGGTCGGTGGCTGCTGGAGCTAAAAGAGCCTTCATTCTGGCAGCGATGTGATCAAGATCTGGACAGCCCACCTGCAACACACACACACACATGCACACACACAGTTTAGCAAAACCAAGGTTTCATTTATTTAATCTAAACATAAAGAATAACCAGAGCTAAATAAAGTCATCCTGTCAATCAAGCCAGCTCATTAGAACATTAGGCCACACCCATCAAAAGGACCTAATAGTCAAGTTTCATCACATTTCTCATTCAAGTCTTCTACAGACTGTCCATGCACCCTTCACATCTGTTATATTTTTGTATAAATGAGAGAAACAGCAAGCTTATAAAATGTGGAATCTGCATCACATCTACATCATAAGTCTTATGAACTCATAAATTGCTTGAGGGTCGACACAACAAATTTCATGCACATTGCAATTCAGAAAAACATTGCAGAAAAGGGTTGTACTGTTATGTATTGGAGAATATCGTTATTCCCTCATGTTCCTGTAGGTGGCACTAATGTGTGTGTTTATAAAAACAACAGAAGTAGAAAAGTACCTGCTAATTAAAACGTTATAAAATGAAAAACATAACGTGTACCTTTACTTTGGAGAAGACAAACTAATGTAAACCTCGACTTGATCGACTTGATCATCCTCACAGATTACTGCACTTTTATTTTAGCTGGAAAATTCGGTGTAAATGTAAATTGAGTTTAAATATAAGCATGTTGGGCATCCGAGTGGCGCAGTGCTAAAGCGCTCGCCCTAGCATCTGGAGATCGCAAGTCCAATTCCTGGATGATGCTGTAACCTCTCGCAGCCAGAGGTCTAGAGATATATATATATATATAAACATGTTGTTAGGGATCACATATGTATCAGATATATTCATATTACTTAAGTATAAAATGCAATCATGTAAACTTATAAACCATTAAAAGTCAATGGTAATGAATGGCCCAAGAAAGTGAGGTGCTTTCTCACATAAGATCGTGGTGAGCACAGCGCAAGACAGATGGTCGACCTTGGCCCAGATAAGAAAACACGAACAACAAACAAGGGGCAAAATATGAACAATGAACAAGGGGTTTTCTCAAAGGTGCTTTCCATTAAGGACGAAGTCAAGCTGAGACATACTGGTGGTCAAGTGCATGAATGGGCTTCTGTGTAGCACTCATCATCTCTTATCAGATAACAACACACAAACTCATGACAAATGCAAAATGCAGTTTAATCCACTGTGTGAATACAATACATACAGATGCATTGGAGAAAACATTGGCTAATACAAAAAAAAAGTAAAAGTTTAGTTATAATAATAACCCAAGATATGTAAGAACTGCATTGGACTTAATATAATACAGAACTTGGATGAGCATCAGAAAATAAGAGCTCTGTAAACAGTTCGGATAAAGAGGCCTGTCTCTGAGCAAAACCACAAAGAGTGGTAATTCAGTGTGGGGAATATGGACAGTAGAAAATTAATAATATAAAAGCACTGAAAATAATTAAATAGCACAAGAGATGCTTACCCATGCTCTATCTAGTAGTACTAGAGCTTGTGAGGGGAAAGAGAGTAGAGCAGATTAGCTTGACCTTGTGCTATCAGTGTTTAAGGAAGCAGAGCAGAACATACCCATTGTGCTTCTCACTTTGGGAACACATCTGCTGATGATATAATTGCTGATTAAGATATGAGATATATGTGGTAAGGGGAATTATGATTTGATTTGTGAATAACATTCTTTGGTTAACAGAATATAAGTAGTGTGTATTTAACTGCTTTTCAGTATGCTCTTTGCCTGTTCTTGAAATGGCATTGGATTGGCTAACTTAGGCCAGATCCACCAACTGAGTCTTTTTTTGATACTATTATAATTTGAGTTACAGCTTATGTTTTAGCGCGAAAGTGTAACTGGCATTAACAGTGGAAGAAAAAAAAACTTCCACATTAAATTGGCGAGCCAGCCATGAGGGCAACTATGGAACTATGGACCAGTGGCGACAAACAGACCATCAACCTGTGTACACCATTAGAAAAAAGAGAAAACCTGTTTTATCAAATTACTGCATTAGTGGTTCATGGTCTGTTGGGGTGCATGCTGCCCAGTCTGGGGGGGCTGGCCCCTGTGGCTCTTCTGAACCTAAAATTTTATGTCAGAGTAATTGACTAAATTGAATGAATCATTTGATGCTATATGAAATGACTGGACTAGAGATCTCCCTGGTACATTTTTTGTTGTTGTTATTTTTAATGTGTAAAGAAAAGGTTCTGCAGGCGGTGTGTGCTGACCGATGCCTGTGGTTACATCATGGTATGGGTAAACCCTGGTACCGGGCCCAGAAGAAAAACACCTTGTGCGGATCCTGGATAACACTACGATCCAGATGTTGGGCTGTGTCCAGGTGTTGTAAAGTTTCTCTGTAGGAGGAGCCTACAGAAAGTGTGTGTATTCTAGTTGATGCCTGGTGGTAACGCCACGGTTGAGGCTAGAACCAGTTAAGGAAACCTCCACTGTGGGGCTGGAAACAGAAGAAAAGGAGTAAATGCTATGTTTTTTGGGACCTTATCCTGGATGTGAGATGCTACCGTATGTCTGTGTCCAGGTGCTATTTAAAATTCCTGCAGGTCGCAATATCTGTGTTTGGTAAATGTTGATAATAATTCCAGGCCTATAAAACTGATAGAGTTGATGAACGGAGAGAAGGAAGATACAGGTTTAAAGCATAAAAGCAGGATAAAACAAGCAGGGGTTCTGGTCCAGAGCCGCATGTGGCTCTGTCATCCGGCTCCCTGTGGCTTTGGAAAATAAACAATAAGTATTTAATTAAAATAAATTTTATTTTAGTTTGTTAGTATTTTTAATGTAATTTTAAATTTGTACAGTTGGACCCCTGTTCTGCTTCACCACTTCACTCCAGCTCCAAAATCATGCTCCGAATTATTACCATAATAGTGAGGCCGATTCAGCTCTCCCACCACACTCCATTCAATAAATAATCAGGACTCTGGACAATCATTCCACATACTTACACATCATTCAGTTGTATATTATTTTGTAAATATTATAATTATTAGTTTTTGGTACACTTATTTTGTTTAATACACTTTGGGTTGCTGTTTACCATTGGTGTTGGTGTCTTTTCTTGTTCTGAGTGCCTAGTGCTTCAACAGAGGCTAGATACAAGATTCTGTTTAGTGTAACCAGGTTATTAAATTAATCGATCGTTATGTGGCAGGATAAGTGAAGCGCTTCCTACCCGTTTTCTGGTTGGCTGCTAGTTAATTGATTGTCCTATTGTGGGTTCGTGTAATCCTATATAAGCTGGTTGGTAAGGTGGCTTGGGGCTACGGGTCCCGCCCCCTTGTTTCCGTTGTTGCATTTTGTTATATCCCGAACAGCATTTGGAAGCCCTGTGCTGGTACTAGGCTGAGGTTGCCCTTTTTGCAGGTAAGGATGTCAGTCGCGGTGTGTGCTTCAGTTTTGATTTGCATATTATACCAGGGTTTCTTCTGTGGTATTTACACAGAGTCTAGCACACCTGATTTAAGACAACGGATACGGGCATTTACCTGGCGTTGTGGACGTAAACTTGCTCCTGGTAAACTTGTTGTCTTCCTGCTGGTCTGATTGAGCTCTCAGCTTCCCGGAACGTGGTTTGTCCACCCTTCTGGTAAGATTTGGGTATGAACTTGCACGGTATGTATTTAAGTTGTTCGCGTTTATGCAGCATGTTTTGCGTGTAATGGTTTTAATTGTAATCTTATGTAACAGACTGGTGGAGTCGCGACGTCGATTGGCTTTCCGTGGTGGTGCTACGCGAGGAGCATTACTAGAGGGCGCTGCTGTTTTGCCGCTGCTGTTTTTTATTATTTATTTCATATTGGGTTTAAATCTCGGTGTCCTTCTGTTTATTTAAATTCTATTTCGGTATTTTCTTTTTTTAGCTTCTTTCTACTGTTGCCCTGCTCTCTTTTAGGCTTTGCCTTAGAGTTTAGTTTGTTTGTTTACTTCCTGCTCGTGTGGTTTACAGCCGTTCCAGGTTGTAAATCACTGTGTGTGTGTTTGTGTGTGTATTTCCCAGTTTTGTGAATGAATGTGTAGTGAGTGTTTTTTGGGTTATTGTGTGCTGTACGTGTGTAGAAAGAGAGAGCACATGTACGAGAGGTGCGTGGGGAAAATCCTATTGGCTTGAAGTCTAATTTAGCTGTAGTGTGTGCAGATGTGGGTTGGCTTCTTTACCAATAGGATTTCCTTGTTGGTTGTCCTTTTTTTTTCTTTGTTGTGAATTTATATTTGAGTTAATTAATTGTGTTTTTTGGGGTTTATGGGCCAGCTGTAAGGGTGGGCAGCCTTTGTTTCTTAGTATCCATGAGTAATTGTACTTGTTTAAGAATATAATTTTATTCTTTTTGATACAGAAGCCGGGTGTTTGAGGCAGCGGTAGAATTCTGGCGCTGGTTTCTCTTTGAATGTGTGGAATGCGGGCACGTGTGTGTGTGAGAGAGTCACCAGTGTGATTGCAGGTTGCTGTGTCGGGTAGGCCGATTGCGCCCTTAGGTCCTGCTGCCTGGCCTCGGCTCCGGTGTCTGAAGCTCTGGATGTTCAGGTTGCTCACCTTGAATGGGTTTATTCTATGTGCACTGCTTGTCTTTGTAATTGTTTTTCTTTTATTGTTTTTTATTTATTTTTCTTTTGATATTAATTAACTTTTAATAGTTGTTTTGTAATAAAATTGATACTTCTGGATGTCCCCGTCACCTGCCGCTTCTTGCGAGAACTGAATTGTGTTGCCTTAGATGAGATTTAATTAATTAAGGTCCCTGGGCCTTACCCAGGGTGGCGTAATCGGAAGTTAAATTTTTGTAAATCTTTCAATGCCTCAGCGCTCCGCCACAGTTACATACTGGTGGCCCATACGGTGAGTCTTTTTTTGTGTTTTCTGGTGTTGTATAGCTTGGCAGAACAGGATGGATGTTAATACCGCTAATGCTAACAATAACGCTAGCACTAATCATAGTATTATGGCCTACCCAGTTGGTTCACGATATACACAGGATACTGTTGTTGTAAATGATACTTTTGTGATGCGGCGTAATCCTGCAGCAGACATAACATCATTAATTAGTTCTCTGTATATTTCGGACAAACATGATGATGATGATGATGATTGTTTCTGGAAATACTGTGGTACAAACATTGCTTACTGAGGTGAAACAATGTAAAGAGGATTTATTGGCTCTTACTAAAAAAGTTGATACATTAGAGCATGATTTTAAAGAGTCCAATAACAGTACTTGAAACAGGGAAACCAATTTCCGGCAGGCCGTGGACGCTAGTTTAGCAGGGTTGGAGAGCTACTTTCAGAAGACCCTGGAAAGGCTGGAGAGAGCAGTCACCGACTGTTTTCGGCATAGAGATGCTATGTGGGAGAGCCAGTTGAGGAAGCTACATTGCACTAGCACTCCTACTCTATGCTGACTATAGGCCTGCACCCCTGCAACATCACACCCTTCTGCACTGCTTTCACCCAGGACTCCTGTCACAGCTCCAAGGGGGAAGGTGCAACACCAAGTGAGCAGTGTAACTTATGACGCCGCTCCTTCCGGAACAGCACACACATCCAATCTACTTTTTTTTATTTATTTTTTTATATTGTTTTTATTGGAGGAAGAACAGGGCAACAATGCACTTACAAGGATTTGACAACACTCCACTTACTTTTTTACTTTTCCCCCATGAACAACCCCAGTTAAATTCAGAGATCACTGAATTTAACAAGGCCTGCCTGTTGCCACTGACTGAAGACTGAGTCCAATTGACCGGGAAGAAATAAGTGATTTTTGCATATAGGGCTAGCTATGGAAAAATCTTTAAAACCAAAAGATTGTCTAAA
>JAOVVA010080668.1:0-12855 GCA_028565275.1 Leiocassis micropogon
TTTGATGAGCAGAAACATTTAAGTGTGACAAACATGCAAAAGAATAAGAAATCAGGAAGGGGGCAAATAGTTTTTCTTATATAATAAATAGTATTTATTACAGCACATTTCCAGTGCATATGTTAACCTTAAATTTACAGACATAATGTCTTGTGCTAGGGATGTTCAAGTCAAACCGGGACTTGTGATGACATTTGTTGTGAACGTCAATAGACATTTACAGAGGACTTCAAGCACAGTACAATGATAAGACTCTTAGCCACATAAAAACTTTTAAATGGGGAAAACATTTTAAAGAAGCCCATACATCCGTGAATGATGATCCTGGCTAAAGTGCCTCAGAGCCCACTGCAGTCATTCCCGTGCACATTCAGTGAGTGTGAATGCTCTCATGAAAAAATGGTCTGGTTTGATCACCAAAGGGCGTTCTGTTTTTGCACGACCTCATACTGCCCATACTAGAGTTATTGCCACGTTCAAGCCATTTTCACATGTTTGGGCCATTAAAGAAGAAGAGCATTTCAGAAGTGAAGCAGCCAATCGAATAATGGCTCTGGCAGACTAAGAAAACTTTGTACCTTGATGGTATCCAAATACTATTCAAACGCTGGAATAAGTGCCTTAGTGTAGTAGCGGATCGTATAGAGAAAAAAAGTAAAGAGAAATGAGTGAGAGAGAGAAAGAGAGAAATTGCTGAAATTAAGGGAATGAACAAAGTGTGTGTGTGTGTGTGTGTGTGTGTGTGTGTATGTATTTTCTTTGGGGAACCTCAAAGTTTAGAAATTCACCATGATGATATTTGAATCCCTATTTTGCTGTTTGAAATAAAAGACCAATACGGCAAATTTCAAATATGGATTGACAGGCTTTATTATCTCCAAATATCCGTCAAACATTATTGCCTCTGACTATATTGAATCCAAGATTACTGATTACATGAATTTATTCATTTTAATAACATCACAAAAAAAATCACCAACTTATTAGATTCACTAAAAAAACAAAAAAGGAAGTCTATTCCTCTACATAGTTATGTTTCCCTGTTGAACAGTTTCCCTGGCAAGTTGCCGTGACAGGTTTCCATGGAGAGTAACCACGATATCACACAAATCCAATTAGGAACAAAGTGGAAAGTAAAAAATATGATAACAAAGTTTATATTGCATTTCCTGGAGACTTTGTGAGCAATGTGTAGACCACTAATACTAATACAGAGAAGAAAATTCAGGTAAGGGATTTCATACACTGTTTTGTGTATTTGGTTATATTTTAAAAAACAGCTCAAAATAAGCTCATTTTGATCACTGTCTATCAGACAGCTTGGCATCAGGTGGAACACTGTTACAAGTGCAAGCAAGTACAGGGAATGGCCAAAGTTGCTCGGGCATCTTCTGATTTGTGAAAACAAAACCCTTTTTTATTTTCGTTACTGTATAATTACAAGCAGTCCATAACTGCGAAAGATAAACCAAATTAAAATGAAATTTCAATCAAACCATTAATATTTTTAATAGTGATGTCATGAATATGAATGAAAAAGGGTATCATGTAACATCAAACTGGAGCATCCAAACTTGACGCTGATGTGTTGTGAGGGTTACGGGTGAGTCTTTTGATATTGCGGAACTAATTAATGTTGAATTGAACTATATTGTATATACAGTGTGATTTCACACACGGTTCCCAACAAGCTTGTCATGTTTGAATTGTGGAATAATTCCTTATATATATACAGTATTGTGCAGGGATCTTGAGCCACCCCCCTGAGTGGTTGAATGTTATATAAACAACCAATTTTTAAATTGTATCTTAATGCTGTTTGGAATTAATCACAGAAAAACATCTGTTCCCATTTCTGTATTTAATTTCATTTACAATACCAGTCAAAAGTAGACAAGTTGAAAGTTTTGACACAAGTTGGGATTGATTTTCTAAACTATGAAATAACACATATGGCTTTAGTTCATTATCTAACATCAACAGTCAGTTGTTATTTAAGACACGAAGGTCAACTGTTCTGGAATAGTTCTTGCAAGAATGGTATTGTCAAGTGCATTTGCAAAATCCATTGAACATTATGGTGAAACTGGCTCTCATGAAGACCTTCCCAGGAAAGCAAGACCAAAACTTACCTCTGCTGCAGAGAAGTTCATTTAGAGTCACCAGCCTCAAAAATCACCAATTAACAAACAGCACTCTAGTTTGGAGCCGTTATGAAGACTTTACAGAGCATACATAGAACATCTTGAGAGGGCAGGCGTAACTTAGTGGTTAAGATATTGGACTACTGGTCAGAAGGTGTCAGAGTCAAACCCCAGCACCACCGCCAACTTGCCGCTGGTGGGCCCTTGAGCAAGGCCCTTGACCCTCAACTGCTCAGATGTGTAACGAGATAAAAATAGAAATTTCTCTGGGTAAGGTTGTCTGCCAAACGCTGTAAATGTAGATATCAACTGTTCAAAAAAGATTATTGCATTTTTTGAATGGCTACAGCGTTGTTTAACAATGTAGAAAGAAATCAAAATCAGGAAATGATCATATTTTTTTCACAGTTAAGGTTCAGGCTGGTGGGTCACCCCTACAATTGGGGTGAATACAAGGACAGTGGAACCTCGGATTGCAAGTAACTCGGTTTGTGAGTGACACGTGTGTGCGCATAAAACATCTTTTATTTTGTGTTTGTATGCGTGTGTGTATAGTGCGCGTGTACTGTTTATTATAACACACGTGTGCGCACGTGTAAAGTTAAACAGAAGTCTTGTTAGAGAGGTCAAAGATCCATTTTCTCTCTTTTTGTATCAGCCTGCACTTTGTCTGCATGCACCCCTTCACACACACACACACACACACACACACACACACTTCCTCCCCTCCTCCCCTCGCCTACACACACACATACACACACACACACACACACACTCTCTCTCTCTCTCTAATGGAAACACTGCTCTGTCGCGATCCTTTCAAAGGGTAAAGTGCAGGTTACTTTATATTCTTTTTATTTTACAGCAGTGATTCCGTTAGTATGCGCTCATGCGAGTGTCATTAGCGATGATCCTTGTTAATTTTTCTGATAAAACAGTCTTTCCGTTAATGTTAAGTTAAGTTCAGCCTTTATTCGTCACACATACATTACTGCACAGTGAAATTCTTTATTCTTCACATATTCCAGATTCTTATTAGTAGGCAGGTGTCAGAGCACAGGGTCAGCCATTTTACGGCACCCCTGGAGCAGACAGGGTTACGGGCCTTGCTCAAGGGCCCAACAGCAGCAACCTGGCGGAGCTGGGGCTCGAACCGCCGATCTTCCGATCCGTAACTCAGAGCTTACTTCCTTTAAAACTTTATTGCACAAGAACAAACCTTATACAAGTATTCACAAATATATCCGATGTTATTTGTGTGAGTGTTTTAGCAAAGCCAATACTGAAAACTGAACACCTACATTAGTGATAGATGAGGGGCAGTAGTGGCTCAAGCGGTTGAGGTGCTGGGTTGCTGATGAGATGGGGTTCCAGGCCTGGCAAACATGCCTTTATAATACTCAACCATTGAGATGCAGGGCATACACAGTGCCCAAGCCTGGAGAAATGGGTGGGTTTTGTAAGTATGGATATTGTATGATTTGATGTGTGGCAAGCCCAAGAAAGGGAAAAAGCCCATGAAAAAAAATGATTCATGAAATTCACAAAATGCTATACCCTCTAATTAACCTCAAGTTTAAAGTAAGACATTAACAATTTCACAATGATTTAAGTAAATACATATTTTAGCTATCCTTCACACTAAAAGGAAATCCATGTGTTTATTGCTCAGTGCTGTACAGACGCTGTCCAAAAGATCAGTGTTCATTTAATAATAAATAGAAGCTAAGCAGTAAAAGGGCTGTCTAAAAACAGCAGTGAAGCAACTGGAAACTCTTACAGCCAGCTGAGCTGTAGATCATAATTTAATGGAGGCCCCATATAGTCTAGACTCATCTCTACATTATATACCATATAGAGCAGGGGAATCTTTAAACATGAGATGTAAATGCTCTCATTCTGTTGTACAGTAATAAGAGCTCGTGTATTTCAGGCTCTAAGCTGGGAGACACTATGGAGCAGTGTGGGAGACATGGAACTGAGAAGACGGGGATGTCCTCAAAGACCTGTGCTATCCATGTTCAGGTTTCAGAGTGTCCCTGTCTTTCACATGTATGTTATTAATATGTTTCCTTGCAGTTATCTAGATGGCACAGATCTTTTTTTTAAAAAAAATGGCAGATCAGTTATCATTGAAAAGAATCAAATATCAGAGCTTGTAACCAATGGCAAAGATTGGACTTGAATTTGGGGGTGAAAATGAATATTTACATATAAAAATAAATGTTCACATATAAACACATTGGATCGATTTTGGTTTCATTATATGTATACGTTCTACCATCAGTTCTTGAGGTTAAGAACTTGAGCAAAGGTGTCTGTTCCCTGCCAGTTCTCTGTATCCTGGCTAGTCCATGCCCACTGCTGAAAGCTCTTTCAACGGTCACACGAGCATCAAATGTGGACCACAGCTCAATGGAAAAAGGTAGCGTGATCCACTGAATTATGATTTCTTTTACATTGTGTAAATGGCTAGTTGCTGGTGAATCACATTTAGGGAAATATTGCACCAGGATGCACTGTGGGAAGGTGGCAACTCTGCAGCGGCAGTGTAATGGTCTGGGTCTTACTTGACACCCTACTTAAGCATTGGCATGGCAAGAAGATGCTTAACAACACTTGAAGAACCAAGAAATCAGCTTTAAACTTACAGTATGTTAATGTTCTGTTATCCATCTAATGTTATGTTTTGTTATCTGTCTTATCAGTTTTTTTCCATTCATGGCTATTGTCTTCCCAGTCAGTACCAAAATAACTCATGGAAGAGTATAAACAGAAGCGTTTGGATATCCGCAAAAACATTTAGACCATTATTAAAAGTAAGGTGAACAAAGAGAATCTTTATTGGTGATGAGAAATGGATTCATCACTACGAGCCTGAGAGTAAACGGCAGAGTATGAAACGGAAACATCGGGTTTTATTCGCCAAGTATGTTGAGACACACAAGGAATTTGGTTCAGACTGTTTATAGCTCTCAGAGTACAGACAAACACTGCACAAAAAAAAAAAAACATTTGTACACAGTAATTACACAACATTTTGCTTGTGATTAAATAAGATTAAGGCAGGAGGATCCTGAGTATGTGCAGTATAGTTTACATAAAGGAATGGTAAAGTAGGGCAAGTAGCCCTGTGTGCATCATATGTACTATACTAGGTAGTGCAAAAAACAAAGTAGTATAGTAGTAGTGAAGTAATGTGCATGTAGGGAGTTTGATGGAGGCATGGTGGTGCTTTTACACTATGTATATACAGTATGAAACTGGATGTTCGATTTGTGCAAATAATAATTATTTAAAGAGTAAGACGGTTGTGCAAATAATGATTTAAAGACGGTTGTAAAATCCAGTTCAACTGTTTATGAGGGTGATTGCTTGCGGAAAGAAACTGTTCCTGTGTCTGGCAGTTTTGGTGCAGATTTCTGTATCGCCTGCCAGAAGATAGGAGGTGAAAGAGGTTGTGTCCTGGGTGTGAGGGGTCTGTGGAGATTTTTCTTGCCCGTTTCCTGGTTCTTGTAGAGTACAAGTCATGGAATCACCCTCAATCATCGACAATAAAAAGTTAAAAAGTTAACCATCAGCTGGAAAAAAAAGTGCTTACGGTTTTCTGGGATTCTCAAGGGCCAGTATTGGAACATTATCAGGAAAATGGTTCAACAATTGCTCATTACAGTGAGATGTTTATTGAAAAGCTAAAGCTGAAGCCATCATTTTGAGGTATTAAAGCATCCTCCCTATAGTCCTGGGCCTGTATTCTCTCAGAGAGCTCCTATCTTAAAAAGTCCTAGTGTGGCGTCCTAGCCTAAAAGTAATTTAGGAAACTTCTCAGAGCAACTTTGAGTAAGGAATGTACAAAAACCTTTATCTTAGTGAGGAGGTGTGGTTGACCCCATTGCTAGGGATGTTTAAGTTGCACTTTTGAATGGTATAGCCAACAATCGAGGAGAGATGGAAGGAAGTAAAAGAACAAGGAAGCCAAATTGGACAGAAGAGCAGTGTTTAATTTTACATTCAGTGTTTGGAGAATATTTCTGTTTTTCGCCATTTTGTCCTCTGCTATAGAAACTCTTAAGCCTCTTAAAAGTCCTCCTCTCTACTCTTAACAATTTTTACCTTAAGAGCTGCTTTAAGGTCTAAGATGTTTCATGAATTTTTATCTTTACTAAGATTTAGTCCTAAATTTAAGGAGAAATTTTAAGAAAATGTTATGACCAAAGAATTTTTGTAGAATTCCGTCACTAGGAGCAACTTTTAGGCTTAAGAAGCTTCGTGAATACGGGCCCTGATCTTGCTCTATTGGACTTTCACATGTTTGGTCGCTTGAAATTAGCCCTACGAGGATGAAGATTTTTTTTTCTTCTGATGAAGAAGTGAAGACAGCGGTGCATTCGTGGCTTGCAGCTTAGCCTGAAACATCTTTTTACATGAGGAAATATGAATTGTTGACAGACTGACAAAGTGTACTGAAGAGCAAGGAGATTGTGTCGAGAAATCCTGTATTTTTCTTTTCTATCAGTTAATTAAAATAAATTCTACAGCCAGAGTGTGGATCATTTTTGACTCACCCTGATACAGTGGAGGTGTTGGACTTTAAACCAACTTTGTAATAATTTAATAGCGGTTATGGGAAGTATTATTATCTTAGATTTTTTAAAAGATTACAAGGGAACACAACATACGCCTGGTTCTATAAAATGGCTTTATATCCCTCAGCTGTTATACAACCATGCGGAGCAAGCATCAGACCTAATGACTCCCACAAGGAGGCTACCTATATTATGAGTCTATTGCCATGTTTAACAGTAACCCACGGACTGCGTAGGTTAAAAGCATCTTATTCTGTAGTTCTCATTTATATGAAATTTGATCCCTTTATTATATATTATTATATATAATATATAATTAAATAATATACAGTATTATAGTTCCTTATATATGTGTTCTGTCATGCATGAATCTTGTTTTTTTTTTTTTTTTTTTTGAAGCTCAAGAGTACCACTAGTAAAATCCAGGCCTTTTAAGGTCTGGTTGCTAAGTGAAAAATGATGTAGCATCACAGACATAAATACCAGCTGATGAATGATTACAAACAGAGTTGAGTAGGTTTATGTCCATTTTGCGGTGGTACCAGGAAGCAGAGATGCTGAATGCATTTATTAAAAGAAGCTGGCAGGTACAAACACATCCAAAATATCAGAATATACAAACAGGCAAAAGGTCAGGCAATATACCAACAGGATACCGAGTGTAATTACAAACCAGGGAAGCGAACATGGGCTATAAGCAGAAATAGCTAACATGAAACAAGGGCTTGCTATGTCTGATACACATTGCTGTGTCCAATATGTCCAGTGTGTGTTTGAGATGTGCTTAAATGCTGTTCTGGTAATTACGTCCAAGACAAGATTAAAAACCAAATAATTTTTTTTTAAAAACTTTATTTTGTTTTTCATGGATTATCGTTTAGATATTTTAATTTGGGAATGTGCCACACGTGTAACCTTATGATAACTAGATATCATAAGGTTACATTTCAAACAATTCATTCCTGGACAGCTGCTATAGATTATGTTAAAGATTTGATAAAGTAATTATCAATTGGTATGTCAATTGAAGCCAATCGAAGCACAGCGCATGTACAGCGCATCATGTGAATTTTAAAGATAACCTAATGATTTTCATTTTTCATTTAAATTGGCATATCTTCATCTTCCTGTGGGCCGATTACGATGAGTCAAAGCTTATACAGTATGTTACCTCGAGTTTGGCCAAATACACCTCTGAAAACTCCATTAATATTCCTTCAGTAGTTTTTATGTGATGCATGCACAAACAAACAGACAACCAAAAACCATCTTGATGTGTTCTATTACAAAAAACAACATCGCATGCCGTGGTCAAAGCTAAAGGCCGTCGAACTAAATATTAAAGTGCAGTGTATTTTTTATGTATGTGATACCAAGAAGTGTAGCAATAAAGGAAACAAAGTGCACATAAGAAACTTTGAAGTGTGCTTCTTTTGACACGTTAAGATGTTTATCTACTTCTCTGATTGCAACTATGCCCCTAAAATAAGTCTTAGAGCTGTGATTGGACATTGACTGAATTTTAGTGTGGCATGAGTGCAATGCAATCATGACAGTGTAATGCAATGCAACGGGGCATTACACCTCTGACCGAAGTCACCATCTTAAAAAGTGATCCCTTGCTGCAATTTCTTACATTTCTTCACAGCAGATTGTTATGCACTGAGAGATAAAAAGTTGTAATGAGCAATGCAATGATGATATGGCACATATTCTTCATGTCACAAATAAAAAAGCAATTTTAAGCTACTTCTCCTACAGTATGTTGTCTGTACTCTATGTCTCTGGACTAGAATGCCTTTAGCAATTAATCATTTATCCTACATGAATTTCACACTTACACACACTTAACTTTGATCCTTGTGGATTTCCACAGCGAGACGTAGCTGATATCAGCTTTCCTCCTGTTCATTTATAATAATCCATGCTGTTTACCGCTTACTGTGTTAAACGGCTACACAGTCCATTACAAACACCCCCCAACACACACACACGCATGCTTCAAATGTGTGAAGAATGGTTGAATATGAGAAAAAAATAACTGCTTACTTGTGGAATATCTCTGATTATTATCATTTCAAGGTCACTTTTTTTCTTCTACCCAACAAAATCACCCACACAGGAAGCCATAGCAGTTATGAAATGCAGCATCATTAATAGCAACTTTGTGCCACAGACTACAAACAGAAATATCTTTACTTTCTGCCCTTTTTTTTCCAAAGCCTAAGAAATTGTGATTGACAACCTGGTTTTCAAGCACTTCATCTCTCTCTGACTCCGTGGATAAAAATGTATTTAAAAAGTACAAATTACAACAGATGGATGAAAATGATGGCTTGTTTCATCACGGCACTTCTGTAAACTCTGAATACAAGAACATCAAAAACATCGGTAGCATGCAGACACATTTTCTTCCTTTAGCGCAACAACTGTTCTGTGCCGATTCCGATAGACTACTGACTTCGGATCAACACAAAGGCCAACGGTCACTCAAAATCCCTGTGGATTTACACTTTTGCATCACCAGAATCAAGTAAATACAAAAAAGACGTGTGTCCACTGATGTCCAGGAAATGCATCAAATCTGCACTTTGAAGCTTCTATATGGTCAAGCTCTGAATCACAAACAGCTCGCTCCCTCCACTAGCTCCTCCATTCACACAGAGCAATTTATACTAATGTCGAGAAGACACACACACACACAACAGCATGCTCTTTAACGCAATAAACGCAGGGATGCTTAGAATGAGTGAAAAGTTCCCAGTGTGTGAAAATAAATAGCTGATGTCTAACCTTAAGGACCAAACCATCACTGTCCATCTCTGTAAAATGGTCTTCCAGTGCCAGTGGGTAAAATCAATCTCTCTATACCATAACATCTCTGACCGACCCTAATGCCTCCGGGCAACTTGAGCATTGTGTACAAATATATGTAATATATCAGAGCACTGTTGAAGTCTCAAATTAGTTATAAGGTGTTGATAAATTTTCTATGACAGCACTTCTATGATGGTGAGGTTTGCATTGCAGATTTCATCTAATAGTAAACTTATGTTTTAAAAACAGGCATGTGTGGTTCAGTGGCAGAAGATGAAGATGCCCCAGGTTATATTCTTCATCAATGCCTGAACCCAGCACCACAGTCGTGGGGCATCCTTTATGCCAGTCCCAAGACCGGAAAAAAATAAGAAGGCATGGCAACCCCTTTAATAGGAGTAGCTGAGAGAACAACATTTATAAAGAAAAACATATAATCATTGATGTGGGGAAGCTTTCTTAAAAAAAGTGTATTTATAATTTATGGAATGAGCCTCCAGTGTGGTTAGTTTGTATGTTTTCCTCCACAAGAAATCATCCCCTTGGAATTATAAGGTTCTATCGGCATTCTGAGTGGTTTTGAGATATTGAGCTTCAAAGTTTTTGCACTCCAGATAGCAAAATTGTGCCTTTTTATGTCCCCAATATGGAATCCAAAAATGCATCAAATAATAATAATCATTTTTGCAGAATAAGAAAATGTGATATTTTGGACAACAAAAAAAAGATGGAGGATTTTAATTCTACAGGGACAAAATGTTCAGGACAGAGGAACTTTCTAGTTAATTATATATATAACAGAAACTAACCTGTTTCTTAGATGATCCACAATGTAGCTATAAATAGTTATAAATGTCAGGTGGGAAATACAGACACAGAAGCATGTACACAAATCTTGTAGCTTGTAGGCAAATTCGAAACATGAGACAAAAACAAGGTCAGTAAACAGGCAAAAGTCAGGCAATGTATGAACAGCAAAAACTGGGCTAGACAAGGAGAAAAACAAAGAAACCAGAGAGAAGCTCCTCAACTACCATTTTGTTCCAGTTGTTACCAAACCAGAAGAAGCTATGAGTATATTTGGTAACAACTAGAACAAAATCACTAAACATATCCAATGCAATGATCCTTATATTAAGTCCAGGCGGGCGTGATCAGTGTTTAGGTCAGATTGAATGTTTTTGAAGGGAATTGTTGGCCATGTTTGTAAGCTGCTTGGTGTTTTTGATAGTGGGATGCCAATTCCAGCATAAACACAACAAAAAAAAATGCGAACATATACTCACTCATCATATATACCGCTTTATCCTGTATACAGGGTCACGGGGGGCCTGGAGCCTGTCCCTGGAGATTTACCAATTGGCATTCTCTAGACCCTGCAGAATCACAATTAGCCTAATCTGCATGCCTTTGGACTGTGGGAGGAAGACGGAGTATCCAGAGAAAACTCACCGAGAACGGGGGAAAAATGCAAACTCCATGCACACAGAGGCAGGAATCAAACTTGGCCAGGAATCGAACCCAGACACTGGAGGTGCAAAACGATAGTGCTAAACACTAAGCCACCTTGCTGCCATTTTAGCATATAGTACTAATTAAATAAAGAATTACATGCCATGAATTCATTTATTAAAATATTGCAATAACCATCCATTAATTTTCAATTTCGCTTATTCTGTACAGGGTCACAGGAAGTCCAGAGCCTACACCAAGAGACTTTAGGCACAGGTGCCAGTCCATAGTTGGGCACACACAGTCATGCACATACACTCAATTACACAAACTACGGATAATTTGGAAACACCAATAAGCCTATCTGCATGTTTTTGGACTGTGGGAGGAAACACACTCCATGCACACATACCCAAGGCTGGACTCGAACCCTCAATGCTAGAGGTGCGTGACCACAGTGCTAAAACCACGTCGCAACATCAACCTGTTATTTTAATAGTGTAAAGGAAAATAATCCGCATAATAGTAACTCAGCTTGGTCTGCATCACACCACCCTGTAAATGATCTGTAAAAACCAACACTGTGTTTTTCCTGCTAAAAGAAAGTTGAATTTGAAAAGTGAGGATCAAACAATATGATAAAATTCTGTCCTCTGTGATTTCTCAGAACTCTTTTAAGCATCCTATGTGATTCTGTTTCATCTACCCTTTTAGACAAAAGGAGTCCTTAAGGGTTCCCTGTATGTTCCAAAGAGCTTTTTTTAAATAAAGGAAACCCATATTTTACAGGGTTAAAAAACAAAAAACTTGGGTCCTATTAGACAAAATTTACTTTTAAGACATGCAGATGGTTGATGGGTCTCCAGTGCCTGTACAAAACCAAAAAACATGACAGAAAAACATTCCCTGCTTTTATTTATTTTTATTTTTTTATTTTTTCATTTCTGTATTGGCTGGGGCTTAAACTAGCCATATAGATTTCCACCCTTTTTTTATTTCCCCTATTCTTCCCCCTATTGTGACCCTCCCCCGGCCTGTCTAATAGCTATTACAGTACATTTGCATGGCTTTTATGTTTATAGGACTATTACATTAAAAGTTGAATACAGTGAAACCTTGGATTACGAGCATACAGTAATTCTTATTCCAAACCACTCGTAAACCAAATGTAATTTTCCCATAAGAAATAATGGAAACTCAAATTATTCGTTCCACAGCCCAAAAAAATAAATACATAAAAATAATTAACACACAATATAAAGTAAAAATAAAACAAATTAACCTGCACTTTACCTTTTTAAAAACGTAAAAAGAAATCCCGACAAATAAGTGTTTCCGTTTAAGTGTTTCACGCTGTGTGTGTGTGTGTGTGTGTGTGTGTGTATGTCTTTGTGTGTGTGTGTGTGTGTGAAGCCCCTCCCGTCCAGAAAGAGAGTGTATGAACTGGCACGGTGTCAAATTACGCGTGCGCACACACATAAGAGAGGCTGAGGAAGAAAATGGATTTTTAACCTTCTAATGACACTTTATTACACAGTAAACCTTTCTTATTTGAATTTCACATAAACTCACATTAACGGAAAGACTGTTTTGTCTGAAAAATTAGCAAGGAACATCACTAATTACACTCGTGTGAGCGCATACTAACGGAATCACTGCTGTAAATTAAAACAAACAAATGAACCGGCACTTTACCTTTGAAAAGAATCGCGACAGAGCAGAGTTTCTTTGAGGAGTGTGTGTGTGTGTGTGTGTTTGTGTGTGTGTGTGAAGCACCCCCAGTGTTATAGTAAACAGTACACGCGTGCACGGATGTTGATTATACCAGTAAGAGACGCGCACTAAGACCCAGCAGG
>JAOVVA010080760.1:0-12853 GCA_028565275.1 Leiocassis micropogon
TACCGACTGTAGTAGCCTGACTCTCTGTCTGGTAGGGGAACATATTCTATGGCCCCTTTTCCCAGCAACGTCTATAACTCTAGAGTCAGCAGGTGCGCCCTTTCCGGTTCACAGAAATAGAGACAACGCCGTTGAAACGCGGAGGGCGATGTGTGAACTGAATACAGCCTTTCTACAGTGCTTAGTACCCAAGGAGATATACCTGGCAGTAGCTTCCACGCTGCCAGTTTCGCCAAAAGGGGCACAAGTTTTGGCAGCTCAATTAGACGGGGGGGTGTTAGATGTTCGGCATCCTGAAACATGGCAGGAAATGACCGAAGAACTAACCTTTCGTTGGAGACCGGTGTTGCCCGAAACACAAGTGGTGGCGGAGCATGAACACCGACCTCCTGGGGGTGCCAGGGAGAACACTTCATCTATTTTACGTGCCTCTCTTCCACCTCTCACAGGCCGGAAGGCGAGATGGGGGCATCAAGGAGGAACGATCCTTATCCTTGATGCCCGTGAGATTTAGCCACAGGTGCCTCTCCGTGGAAACCATCGCAGCCATAAAACGGCCGATAGCACGGGCCGTCTGCTTTGTTGCACGAAGAGACAGGTCTGTGGCTCGGCGTAGTTCCAGGAACGCCCTATCATGCCTGCGCCTTCGCATCATCGATATTCGGATAAATCGAAGTTGATGGCACGAAAAACACGGGATGAATAAGGCTTATTCCATGAAAGATTTAACTCGTCATGAAGGTCGGCAAAAAAAAAGGGAGAGAGAAAGAGAAAGAGAGCGTCACTGAGGCTCCTCCCCCAGCCACCTGACAGAAACCTGTCGTCTAAAATTTTTTTTTTGAGCGCTTGGGGAAATCCCGCTTCTGCGGCCAGATGATATGCAATCGCTCGATCGTATGCATTAGTTACCTGCACTAACTCCTTACCCGCGGAAACAAGAGTAGGTCTCTCCTGTCCTTTCACAAGAAGCGCCGAGGCGCGCTTGAGAAGTGGACGGAAAACTTCCTGATCTGGCGAGAGCGCGTCTGCCAGATTGCACTGTTTAAACCCAGGAATGCGCCGTGAAGCAAACAAAAAGTGTGGAGATCGCACTCCGAAAGAGATCCATCACGCGGAGGTACGGATCTCCTAACAAACTCCACCATATTACTGAGTTAACACTTTTAAACTCGCTTGCACACACGCACGCGAACACAATGCAGTCCTGAAGACAAAAAGATCTGAGGATGTTTCCGGT
Organism: Leiocassis micropogon; assembly: GCA_028565275.1. Taxonomy (NCBI): domain Eukaryota; kingdom Metazoa; phylum Chordata; class Actinopteri; order Siluriformes; family Bagridae; genus Leiocassis; species Leiocassis micropogon. The sequence continues at coordinate 1,238 of JAOVVA010080760.1, forward strand.
TCACTCCTATTTATAACCTGCAGGTGCACTTCATCAGATGACGTCACCTGACCGAGGTTATATATAGCAAAAATTTGGCGTGTTTGATGCACATGCTTCACAACCGATAACACAAAAAGATGTTCCCATAGCGTTTTCACGCAGCATAGAGTGTAACTTTTGAAAGGGAACAGCATTTCAGCAGACACACCTCACAACCGATGTCAAGCTCAGAGGTGGAGGGTTGAACCTGGGCACCTTGCAGTCATTGCTTCACTATGTCAAAATTATTCTAAAGGCAAATGTGAGGCCATACCACAGCTAAAGTTTGGTTGAAATTGGGACATGCAACAGGGCATACTGGTGATCTGAAGTACACTACAATTTACATCAGAATACATGAAAAATAAAATAATCATGGTTTGGGGATGTCCTAGTCAAAGTCCCAGTTGAAATGCTGTGGCAGGAGATTACCAGAGCTGTGCATAAGCAATTGCTCAAAAACCTCAATGAACTGAAGCAATGTTGTAAAGAAGAACGGGCCGAAATTCAACCACTATGAAGTTAAAGAAACTGACAGGAAACGATTGTTTTAAGTTATTGCTGCTAAAGGTGGATCTACCAGCTATTGAATGATAGGGGGTACTTACAGTAGTATTGGCCACATGATTTATTTTTCCTTTTTGGCTTCATTGATTTCAAACAAATAACGATACAGTTAAAAAAAAGTTATATTTTGTTGTTCATTAGAGGTAGTATTTGCCTAATATTGAGACTCACTATGATCAGATGATTTGGATGAAGAGGAGATACCTTTACACTTGACCTTTACACTTGACTGTATTTATAGATATAGATAATGTAGACATGCCATTGTGTTACACTCCTACAGTGCAGTTTCATGGCCATTTCTTTTATTTTATCTCATCTCATCTCAGGTTTAAAGGTAATGTTCTCTCATTCTCGCATGCACTGAACCACATCATTTTTCTGGGTTGCACTAGGGTTTTGCAGTGCCTCCATTTCTCTTTAAGCAGAAAAAAAAAGCCCATGATTAGTTCCTCTTCTGGAATACGTGCAGAAATATGCTGCCTCTTCAGTGAAGAGCTGTAAATCAAATTACTGTTGGCTTTCATGGGGTCTGAATTTAGCAGTCGGCATCGAATCTCACCCCTAAGAGGCTGCAGGAGAGACTATACTGTAGATCTGAGGAGAAACCACCAGGACAAGAGGAGAGAGCTGGAGTCTTTGATGTGTTGCTGATGCAAACAAGATATCAACAAGCAGACAAGAAAAGATCCGAGACTCTGTGTAGGAATGATCCTCTACAGAGATGAAATATAAAACGATAGGGGGGGTTAAAAATCTGTTTCATGTCCTGTATAAGATACACCCTATAATATAGCGGGAAGAACCGTCCTCTTTGTTATGCTGTGAATTGATTTGCTCATGTTTCATTCTCTTTTGAGTTGTTTGTTTGGAAAACCTTCAAAACTAATAAAAAAGAAATTGAGAGAATGATTTATTTCCTGCAGGCTTGAGGGTGCAGTGAGTGTGTAAACTCTAATGACTAATTCAATTTTGGGATTTAATTTGCCATAACATAGACTTTCAGATTTTTAAATGAAAAGAAAAAAAAAAATGAATTCCTTTAAAATATAAACAAGATATTTTAGGATTTGATTTCATGTTGAAGATGATTACGTTCTACAAGCTGACTTTGGTTTGTTTTGTGATCACTGCTCATTAAACTGATGTTTTATTTCCTGTCAGCTCTGTTCTTTCCCTGGGATTTGCCATAAAAATCATAAATAAGCTGCAAAACCCCAAACCCAGAGTTTTTTTTAAACATCTGCTGTGAGAAACCTCCAGGTTATGGCAGTTTGTGGATCACACTGTGTCCTTGAGATTTAACAGCTATAAAGTTTTTTGCGCTTTGTGCTTCAGCTGGAACATAACGTATGATCTTTCTGGTTGATAAACCATACAGGGTTATAGCGTAACTTTTCCAGGAGAAAGTACAGTCCTTCAGTCTGAGATGGGCTGAGATGAACTTTAACGACAGCAACCTCTCAGCACTAAACAGTGAGTTATTACAGATAAATTTCTCGAATCAGAAGGTATTGATTAATTTGCTATAACGGCAGCTCTGACAGTAGTAACAGCTGTAATGTTCAATATTAATTTGTTATAATATTTATAGTAATACCTCATTCCTAAGGACTTGTACAGTAAACATTCCAAAGAATATTATATTCATAACAATAACCTTTCTAAAAATATAGACATTATAACACACAAAAAAACTTTTTTTCCTGATTTTGAGGAACGTTCTGTTAAAAAAACACTGATGTAACTTTTACGGAAGGAGTCTCCAGTGGTTTTTGTAACAATGGGTGAGTTTGTTAAGCCTGTCACCCAATCACTTTGTTTCCTTCACCAGTATTCTCCACCATATTCCTTAAGTCGAGCCTTTATCTCTCACATATACATTACTGCACAGTGAAATTCTTTGTTTGCATATCCCACTATTACTGGGTTAAGGGGGGAGCTGGGGCTTGAACCTTCCAATCATTAATTCAGTAACTCAGTGCCTTAGACCTCTGAGCAACTCCTGCCTCATTGTTTTTTTTATTCCTTTCATCACCAGTGTTGGGGGATGTTACTTTTTAAACTAACTAATTACATTACAAAATTACTGTCATTAAAAAGTAATCATTACAGCGTTACTTTCTGATAAAAGTAACTAGTTCGAGTACTTTTCCATTGCAGAAAATGAAAACTTCTTTGTGATTCCTCATGCATGTTGTTTTAGTCAAGACCTTTATAATTATTCTACCATCATCACTCAGTGAAGTTTGGCCTATAATCTGTTATTACTACTAATACCCATATCTCACCTACGCGGTTTCGCGTGGTGGCCGTAAGTACGGTTCATCATGATTCACCGCGAGTTTTGCGTTTTTACGGTTCCATATTTTCGCGGATCGATCCTTGCCTAGTCAAACCTCATAAGTGAAATAGGGGTATAACAGCAGGAATAACAGAGGGGGCGGGTTAGCGGGGGCGGAGCTTGTAGGACAACTTTCACACACACATCAATGGATTGGGAATGACTGCTGTCTGGCTCACGGATTACATAAATTGTCTGAATAATGGATTACATTTTTGAAAAAATACTTAAGTACTTAAATGGCGGACCTAACGCGTTAGATTACTCATTACATCACAAAAGTCATCCAAGTACTCTAACACGTTACTTTGTACACCCAACACTGTTCATCACTACCTACTGCTTGTTACTATAGCGTATAATTAGCTCATTTATTTCCTTCTTGTTAGACCATCCTCATCAAGTGAGGGCAGGTCACGGTTTGTACAGTATGAAGCACTTTACTGGAATTCTGATCTTGGCCCACCCTTTAACTACTCACTCACGAATCATCCTCTATGTCAGTTAGTTCTGTATTTTTCTGCAATGCTTATATGAGTATCAGATTGAGGACCCCGCCCAAGGGCCTGACACTGGTGACCTGGCGGTGGTAGGGCTCAAACCCCTAAACCTCCAATCAGCAACCCAGAGACCTAAAAATCCTGACTCTGCACTGCCCCGGTTACTGTAGCTCCTGAAACTACTGTACAATATTGCTTCTACTGAACCAAATCTGAATTTGTACAAAACCAGAATATGTACAAAGTTTCAATCCAAGGAGTGAGAATCACTTGTTAAGTCTCGACTCAAGACAAGTGTGAGGACATCTGTCTATCAGCCAAAGCTTTGTCTAAATTGGGTTGTGCAACGGAACAACAATATAAAGGACCCCATAAATCTACATCAGAATGGCAGAAAAATAAAAGGATCAAGGTTTTTGAATGGCCTAATCAAAGTCCAGAACTTAACCCAATTGAAATTCTGTGGAAGGACCTGAAGAGAGCTGTGTATAAGCGAATGCTCAAAAACATCAATGAACTCAAGCAATGCTGTAAAGAAGGATAAACCAAAACGATGTGAGACTCATAAAGTCATACAAGAAACGATTGCTTCAAGTTAATCCTGCTAGAAGTGGATCCACAAGCTTTTGAAGGGGTATTTATTTGTGTTATATATTATTTATAAATTGTGGCACGGTAAAAAAAAAAGTTGATATGTTGATCTTCATATGAGGTTGTGCCTAATACTGAGACCTGCTATAATCAGATATTTTTTATGTTTTACACAAAAGTTTGAATTAAAAGAGGGGGCATAAACTTTTTCACATGACTGTATGTCAATACTCTGAAGACTGTTATGACCTATACTCCCTATGTTAAGTCCATTTTAGTTCCAGGTTGTAACACTACAATGTGTGTATAAAAACTCCAGGGGGTGAATACTTATGCAAGCCATTGTACAAATACAGACTGGTTTCGGAGACACTTTTGAGCTCCACTGGATAAAACCAGGAATTTGATTATCATTTTAAACAGCTAGAACACTAGAATATCATGCAGCCTGCTGCTTCTTGATGCATTCTGGGTAACCATTGTTTAAAAATTCCTCTGCAGCATAACGGGAAAAAAACACTGAAAAACAAAAGTACAAGACATCTTATCGTATCTTATTAAAATGAATTATACGATGATGTTAAATTACAGCCCTGAATTTACTCTAGGGTTGCCTGGAGAAGATCACTTGACCTTGACCACTTGACCACACACACAAGCTCTATGGTAGAGTATGTTTAATAGCACTTTATTAACCGTACTGAACTCTGCAAAGGAGTCACCGGTGAGCTCCTCTAAATCCTCAGTGGTGGAGTAGAGAAAGGATTTAATGTTCTTGTGGAAATAGAGGTAAACCGGCAGGTCAGTGACTCCAGAGCGTTAAGAAGAGCCGTGTTTATCATCAGTACAGCTGAGACACCAGAGGTGAAGTAAGCACTCCTACCTCACTCTCACTCTCACTCTGAATGTAACTTACTCTCACGTCTCACTGGTTCCTCAGTGGTCTAGTAATTATTAAAGCATTTTTTTTTTCTTTAAAAAGAGTTCTTTGAATTTTATATTTCACCTACACACACATACACACACACACGATAATGGCATATAGTATGTGAATTAGAATTCATAGTTTACACACTGGACACACTGGTGGTGTAGTGGTTAGCACTGTCGCCTTGCTCCTCCAGGGTCCGGGTTCGGTTCCTCTCTCTGTGTGCATGGAGTTCTAAATCAAATTTTAAGTAGTTTTAAAAGCGTCATTATGAACTGTTTTTTATTTTTATTTTAAATCAAATTTAAATAATTTTAAAAGTTTGAGTGCAATTATTTTCTATTTCTTTTTATAATTATTTTCTTCTCTTTTATGTGAAGCACTTTGAATTACCACTGTGAATAAAATGTGCTATACAAATAAACTTGCCTTGCCTTGCCTTGCCTTGCCTTCCCGTACATGGTGGGTTTCCTCCTGGTACTCCGGTTTCCTCCCACAGTCCATAGACCTGCAGATTAGGCTAAATGGCTTTCCCAAATTGCCTGTGGTGTGTGTCCTGCGATAGATAGGCAGCCTGTCCAGGGTGTACCCAGCCTCGTGCCCTAAGTCGCCTGGGATAGGCTCCAGTCCCCCTGTGACCCTGTACACAGCGGTATAGGCGATGAGTGAGTGAGTGAATGAGGATTTCTGTCAAACTTATGAGTGAAAAAAGGCATCAATCGGGGACAGTGCATGCTTTATTTCGACTGACTTTCTGTGGCCTGTACGTTGCACCTCTCAGACATATTTGTAGCGAACACAGAACATTATTATAACAAGCACTATATACTGAGCACCTGATAATGAACAAAAAAGTGCTGATTCTATCTCAACATTTCAACACACATGGACTGTTTTTTTAATTTGTGGAACAGAAGAAAGAGTCATTTATTTGGGTAAATGAAATCTATTTGGATTCGTTTTGCAACAGTTAGTGTGTCGAGTGGAGTTCTACTTTTACCACCTGACATGGTTATTTCCATAGATTCAGCTTCCACTAACTGTGATCATAACCTCTGCAAAACTATCAAACAATCCAGTATCTCAGAACGTCTATTACACACCACACACATGACACATTGCTTTATATTCATCAGAGAGAGAGGCAGTCGCGAAAACATCGTGGCCGTGTGCAGAGATGTTAAAACAAAATGAAATCATATCGTCATATCATATTATTTCACAGACACTCGGGTGACTGATTTCTATTCCCTTATAGAACTTTTTCATCTGCATGTTGGCTGCTTGTGATAATGTTTATGAACGTCACACTCATTTAATGACATTATATTAACAACTCCAACTTGTCCAGAGTGACATAAGAGCCTTTCTACAGGTCTGATCACGAACATACTGTACACGGGACGTTTGATTGTGCAGAATAACAGAACACTAGTCTGAGAGTAAAAACTGCCTTTATTTCTATATTTTTAAGGATCAGGTGTTCAGCTCACTGAATGTTCACGGGAACGACTGCAGTGAGCTCCGAGCCACCTTGGCCGGGATTGTCATTCACAGATGTACGGCCTTCTTTAAACCTCTTACAGCGTTCACTTGTTTTACTGCTGCTTAGAGTCTCATCACCGCACGGTGCTTAAAGTCTTCTGTAAATGCCAATCGCTTTTACGTCGTCATTCACCAGAAATTTCATCACAAGTTCCAGTTTGACTTGAAGAACCCTCATAATAATATAACATTAAACCCATAATAAATCACAAAACTTTTACTTTTGATATCTGAGTACATTTCAAGGTGAGTACTTTTGTACTTTTACTCGAGTGGGAATCTAATCCAGTGGAGAACTTTTCCACCACTGGTATTGATCCATGTACTGCAAAACGTTTGTATCACTTAACATACAAACAACAAAAAATACAATGCTTTAAGAAGACAAGACTTAAAACAATAAAAGCATGATGAGACTTGTCAAAGGTGTCCCAAATATACAGTGGGAATGTCTCCCCAGACAAGACCAATGAGGAACCCTATAGCGATGGACACGTCTGTGTAGTCTCTGAGTCAGCCTCAGGTTTGGATAACATGAGTATGTATACCGGGTATAAAGTATACCGGGATTAAACATACGATTGCGATTGTATTTTGAATTTCAGTCTCTTTTCACACATGTGAGAACCAGCTTCATCCACACCGCAGTGTTTCCTCAGCGGCTCGTGGAGGGAGCGTTCAGAAATAAAGACTTTCATCTGAATTCATGAGTCAATTCTCTCAGACACATTTATAGCAGCACAAATTGGTGTTTTCAGTCATGCACTTTGGAGGAAAAATCAATGGCACTTTACTGCAGCACATTTAGAAAACAAAATCGATGGAATCCTGAAACACACTCGCTAATACTGTAGGACCTTCCAAGCTGTACATATTCTACTATAGACAGATTGCACATTAAAACACAGGTCATAACACACACACACACACACACGCAATATTACATTATAAGATGAATGTTAATAATATTATTTGATTACAAATATAATGTCCTGCCCATAAACTCATTGCGTGATGCACGAAGCACAACTCTTGTCAGAGGTCCAAGCGAAGGCCAGAGCATCATATGAAAATTCCTAATCAAATTCAAACTCAAAATCATACATGTAATCATAATCATACACAAAAATACAAACTAGAAAGCTGGAATGCTGGAAACAATGCTTAGGATAATACATATACAAGAAAAACTGTCAAGACTTTATGACAAAAGCCAGAAACAAATAGTTTAAATAAAGAAACTACATCACGGCTAACACGAAACAGGTAAACATAATAGGATAACAACGACAAGTTCGAAGAAGAGATAAAGAAACAAGCCAACAAAAAATACAAGGACCTGCAGCACAAGTCATTTTTACTTGATGCTTGGCCACACCCACTGATTATTCTTGTCAGTATCACCTTTGCATAATTATGTTTTAATTAACAACTTCTAGCCCACAAACCACAATTTCCATGAGGTTGTTATGGCTTCCATTGCTTTCTGGTTTAAATCTCTACAGCAACTGTTTTGTTTTCTTTATTACATTTTGAACATTACACATGGAGACCAAAACTATTGCACATGCTGTATGTATATTATGGAACTACTTTTTTTTTTTTTTTTGAGTACAGTGGTACCTCGGTAAACGAACGTCCCGGCCCATGAATTTTCACCTTAAGAATTTTTTTTTTCATTTTGCAAGAAATTAGCCTCGGCATGCAAAGCATTTTCGACATACAAACAACCGAACCAAATGCCGGGCTAAGTCGCACATACGTTTGGGAGCCGTTCGAAACTCTTTTGCATCAGTGGAAGGCCAAGCAAACCGAGTTCATGTATTTTCATTTGTGTTTTTTTTTTTTTTTCATTTGGTCCAAGATTTAGTAAAGAGCGGTAGCAAGAAGAAAAGGGAGCCACTTTCCATTAAGGTTAATTATGGTTTAATGTCTATTTATTTAATATTTTACTTCATTTACATGTATTTTCTTAATGTTTTGATTGTTTTTATATGCAAAAATGTGATTATAGTGTTGAAAATGGTAATTTGTAATATTTTTGGGTGGAAGGAACGGATTATCTGAATTTACATTATTTTCTATGGGAAAATGTGTTTTACAATACGAAATTTCACCTTAAGAACTCGCTTTTGGAACGGATTACATTCATATGCCGAGGTATTTCGATTATATTTTTTAAAAACATCAAATCTGTGTTGATGGGGGTTTTACAGTTAAAAGGGTCCCTAGCTGTAAACAATTAACCTTAATAACACCTAACTGAAGTGACAGCGAACTAATCAGACTTTCATCAGAAGACATCAGATGCCCTCTGAGCTAAACGCTGATGAAGCTTTTTTTACTCACCCAGTCATGATTAATGTGATAGAACTACATGCTAATACATTCTCAATGTCTCTCCTGTCAGTGCAGATTGACCTGAATGTAAAAACAGCTTATAGAACAAAGGCTTGTCTAACAGGCACAGCCCAGTCGACGTGTCAGGAATCCTAAAGCAGGACAAGACGCTTTATGCTTCCAGCACTGATCTGTGACATGGGGTAAGGAAGAAGAGTTCATGAGTCTCGTGATAAATAAGTGATAAAATTAAGTATAGAGATCTGTGCAGTGAAAAGAAACAGGGATATGGATATGAATCATATTCATTCAATTATTCATTCATTCATTTATTCATTGTCTATAAAGCTGCTTGTGACATGGAGAGGGAGGTCAGATTTAAAAGAACATGTGATGTAAAGTTCACATAAACATTGTAAATTTCTCTTGCATTCAAAATAGATTTTTATATATTATAACCTTTTTGTATTACATTCAGTTTAAACATGATTTTATTCAAACGCCTGATCCCTGAAAAACGACGGATAACTTGTCGGCAACTTGCGGAGGAGACGCATTTGTCCGTGTGAACTGTACACACACTCATTCACCAACACCACTTGCATATTACAGGAACTCGGCTGGGAGTTATCACCGCGTCACCCGTACAGTTATGGCCTCACTCCAGGACAGTTTCATTTCACGGCCATTAAAGGAGTTCCTGGGAGGCCAGGGTTTCAGACGTGAATCAGACAGTCTGATCATGGCTTCGGAAAACTTTCTACCTTGATGGTGTCCAAGCACTAGTGAGACACTGGGATAAGTGCATTAGTGTATCAGGAGATTATACAGAGACATAAAGGGAGTTTTTACTCTCAGAACTAAGTTCTGTTATTCTGCACAAGCAAACGTCCCGGTTTGACTTGAACACCCTTTGTACTTGTTTGAATTTGATGTTACAAGCCCTAATGAATTCACACAATATTAATATGATCCAATTATGCTATAAAATCTGCAGTGATGTAAATAAATAAATATAATAGGTATGTTAATGAATGTGATTAAAGCATGACAGCAGTGATACAGGTTGCATCCAGAGCTTAGTGAGAGCGAAGGTTTTAAATTAATTCAGGGCTTTCGAAATGAAATCATTAATTTTATTTGTCATTCACAACCCATACAGAACTGTATATCATTCAACACAAATAAGATTACACATGAAATCATGTCAAATGTAGAAGAAAACGTGTTAATGTTGGTAAATTTAATCATGTGGAGCCTGTTGTGTCCTGTTCCTCTTGATCTGATGATTAATCATTCTTTTCCCATACTTCTCTTATACTACAGCAATTTCCCACATTTACATATTTTTAAATACATTAAACAGCGAATCTTTTTTTGAATCCATTAACAGTTACATAAGCTGTAACATTGAACACCGATGTTAATATAAACCTGTGATTTGCACCTGGACTACCATTAGTGCTGCTGGTATTGCAGCACCAGTCAGAATCCAACACCACTTATTGTAATCATTCTTCATGGTTTGTTCTTTAGTCAGGGATCGTTCTCATACCTTATTATGATTTAGGATTTTTTTTTTTTGTGGAATTTTAAAGCTTTAAAAGCCACCTACAGAAAAAAGAAACAGCTAATTTCTTCCAAGAAAAAAAGGACTATACCTGACATCATGTGTGTATTTGAAAAAGAAAAAAAAAAAAAAAAGCGCTGAGGACAGCTTGTTAAATAAAAACTCTAAGAGATGAATTATTATTTATGAGGACATGAGCAGTTCATCCTAATTTTCCATCATTACACCCTGAGGTTATGAATTTTAATAAACCACTTACATTCAAGTTCAAGGTAATTCTCTCCACCGTGCATCAGCTTTTCCTGAGACACATACATCATATTCATGCCTTCGATCATCATTTTAAATATGACACTTATGCATATGAATAGTGATGCTGCGCTTGAAGCGATCAGATTGTGTTTGGATTTTTGCAGTAGCGTCTCAAGGAGGCTCTAAAGAAAACGACTAAGATGAAGTGATGTTTGTTGAAGATGTGGTCGAAATGACAATAGGCCTCATTTATCATGAACGGACACGAGTGGGGGGGGGGGGGGAATAAAAACCTTCGCCGAAGCAATTAAATGAGGAATGTGGTGTTTAAATTTTTACTGTCCATTTTAGATTAAGGAGACTCGAGCGACCATCAATGTTCCTGAGCTACTGTGGGTTTATATACAGTATACGGTCGAGTTTCAAAATCTAATTTATTTCAATTCCAGGCTGATTAAATGTACGATTCGTATAAATCGATTAATTTATTAACAAATAAGACTAGCCGTTCAATTTCAACAAATGTAATGACACCCTATAAATGGTGGAAGACTTAGTGTTTGTCTGTAGTAGCTGATGAGGGAAAGACTGTTAACTAACGTGTTTTATAAGTGTTCAGTGTATCTTGTTGCTGAATTTAACGCATGATTGTTTTATTTTACATTTACATTTACATTAAAAAGTGCTTTTACATACAAAAGTGCTTAGCAGTTTCCATCATTGGATAGATACTTACACTGGGTTATTAACTAAGTGCCATCAGTCAAACACAGTTGGGAAGGTTTATTTTCTGGGGGTGGGGTGGAGTGGGGGGGAAAGTATTAGTCCAAGTATTGAAGACACAGACACATCATGAGTAGTTGTTTAAAGTAGGTTATTTTCAGAGGTGGAAAGTAATGAATTACATTTACTCGCATTACTGTAATTGAGTAGATTTTTTTGTGTACTTCTACTTTTT
>JAOVVA010080920.1:0-12846 GCA_028565275.1 Leiocassis micropogon
GTGATAAATTGTTAATTCCATGCCTAAGTGTTTTTTTCCTCTTAGACCACAGCAATTTTGTGACTATTAAAAAAACATTTATATATATGTATCTATTTTATATATATGAAGATCCACAAAACATATTTTCACTTAAAAATATTCGTTACCAATTTAGGTTTGGATGCTGCTAGAGACTCCATAAAGGCCATAAATGTTAAATAAGAGTGCTTACAGAAAACTTTACCGCATCAGTGACTTTTCTAAAATCTGTAAAAATAAACCTGGGACTTGTGGCTGTGCTCTTTACATCAGAGCTGCAGTAATGGAAAATCAATCCACCCCTTCTGACCAATCGGAATCCAGAATTCATCACACACCCACATCACACACTGGTACAGCATATGTATGAGGTGTTTCATTAAAATGAGACATCAACATCATCCTCATCATCATAATTTTAATAATTTCACTAGAAATAAGTAGTTCATGTAATATTTAAAATAATTCCTATATTAAACAATCAATACATATATTCAGTGATATTGTAATGTCATTTAAGTATTACAAGGTTATATGAATACCTACATGGTAAATCTAACTGTCCCTCCCCAGTCACACACCCATAAATTTCATAAACCGAACCGCCCGGCTGAAATTCAGATACTGATGGTTATCTGCATAGACGTTTCGATCACTTCAACCCACACAAAAGTGCTAACAATAAATGTTTGTTCATTCCTGTAAGGTCACTCAGATGGGTGTGTGTGTGTGTGTGTGTGTGGAATTGTGTGGACCTGTATGTTCTTCACACTCCAGTGCTCATCTTTTTAAACAACTCATAACCATAGCTACTATATCAAATGCATTTGGAAAGAAGAGGCTTGACCTCAGAGCGAAACAACGCGGCTGTTTTTTATGTTATCTAACGCTAACAGAAAATAACGTGCGCTGTAAAGATAAACAAACAGCATGTTCTTATTGCGGCGATGAATGTTCTTTATCTAAAAGGGCATGTCATGTTAATGAATGTGGTTTTGTTTGTCCAACACAGAGTGCACCTCCTATTATATCTATTATATCCTATTATATAAGAGGTTACAGTATCTGTTCAATCTGAATTTTATATGGGCTGTGCAGTCGATTGACTCGAGGTGATTCTGGCTTTAAAAGCACCTTCAGAGTGTGCATGAAGGTCTGTCTCTCACTGCACAACTGTAGGATTTATGCTTTTGTTATTCCAGACAGTATAGATAAAATAGATAGCAGCGCTGCACCACCCACGTTCATGCACATGCTGCAGTCTGATCTGGTACGTTAAAGCCTACACTACTGTTTAAACTTTATGGCTTTTTAATGCACAGTTTTTGGCATGTTAGCATTTAACGATGTGTTGTACTATACACTAGGACACGTTAAAAAAGAAAATACCTCTATAACAATGGAACTGTCACCGCAACATGCATGACATGTTAGGGTTCAAAATGAACTATGCTAAAGCTAATCACTATTCATTGTTAAGTGTTCGGTATAACACACTGCTGTCATTGTTCTGACATGCTCTGTGTTGACAGCCTGCAAAGCTGGATGTCAATTAGCAGGGTGGGGTTCGATCCGTGAGCTTGTGTGATGAGGGAGGAATGTTCAGCCTGTAGCCATGGAAGAGCTTTCTGACTGTAATTGTTCAAAGGAAAGGGATAACCCACAGCTCTTCTGTAAAAAAAATAAAAATAAATAAAAATAATGAAATAATAAATTGCATGTGTCTTATTTTCAAATAGTTGTGTTTTAATGTCTGGTTAACGAGCCTGAAAGTGAAAAGTGAATAAAACTGCATTAAAAGACTTGACTCCAGTTATGGGTCGTAACCTTGTGGGGTTCACCCTAGCGTGAATCCATTTCAATATATTCAAACTTTCTATGCTCCTTCTGTACTGAATCTACAAGTGTTTTGTTTATAAAAGTTTTTTTTGGTACCTGATTACAAACAGCCAAAAACAGTATTAGTGCTGATTTTATTTTTTTTTTATGTAATACAAAAAGTGTGTGTGTGTGTGCCAAAGAAGCTCCTTCTGAAGTGTATGCAACATGGAAGTGACCAGTCTCGTTTCCTTAAAATTTTCAAGTTGCTAACTTCAGCCGTTTTGTAGAGATCATTTTATTTGTGCCCCAAAAATGGCCATAATGTCTCGTTTCAAACAATAACCATTTAAAATGCCAATTATTTATATTTATATTTATATGAGTATTGATACTAAAATTGGTGTAAACGTCTAAGCATACGATCTGTAAAATTTTTTGCTTAAATTAAAGCATTCTGTGCAAAATTAAAGATCCCCCCACAATCCCAAAACATCTGTAGTGTCCGTAACCATGTCAAATTGATGTTGCAATATCTTAACAATTTTGCATTTCAAAATAATACACTTTTCCAGGTTTATGTCTTTTCATGTGAAACTCATCTAAATTGGCTGTTTCATCTGAATGACGGGTAAGGTCATTGATAGAGTTGAGTTTTAAAAAGGTTACGGACACTACACCTAAGTGAGACACTTTTTAGCATCGATACCACGCTTTGTCCGAAAACAAACTCATTAAGCTCACATCCGTCTCGACATGGAGAACGGCTTCTGATGATTTCAACACCTCTGCCACATTCTCTGTCACATCACTCACCTGCACACGGTACAAAACACAGTTTTCATTTGTGTTTGGTTTGTTTGTTTATTTTACACCCTCTTTGTGAAGTAAAGCTCGGCGTACCCTTTACCTGGCTTACCACACCTCATGTTATCTCGATTGCTATTTCTGCTTTTAACTTGGCCTCTTGCCATCATGTTGGAATTCAATCACAGGGACATGGAATGGACTTCTGCAGCTCGCCAAACATAATGAACCAAACAAATGTAATGACATCTATCAATCTATCTATCAATCAATTATTTAATTAATTGCTTCTATTTAAAAAAAAAGCACTTATAGATTCTGACAGCAGCAGAGAAGGTTTTAAGATATTGAAATCGGATAATAAAATTCAGATCTCTACCATCTAGTCTCTCGGTTACGCCCGTAACTGGCATCTTTCTGTGGAAGTCAATTATTTATTTTTTTAGCACTTTTCACTTTTATTCTGCTTTAACCAGACATAAAAACGCAACCACTCGAGAATAAGAGACTTGCTGAATAATTAATTCCTCTTTAGTCAGAACTTGTTCCTGTACAGGGTCGCAGGGAATCGGATGTAAACAAACAATTTGTGCTTTATTAAAATAAAGGCAGTTAAAAAGAATATTCTCATTAATTAATTCAATTGAAGAATTCTCATTAATAGTTTCGGATTAACTCCGGTAAAGTGGGACAGATTTTTTACCAAACAGGTTTTCTGTCACTTCACAGGAATCCTTAATAAAAAGCTTGAAATGTCCTTCACAATGTTCAAGTACAAAAAATACAGAAGATACAATGAAGATGGACACGATGTGTTCCACTTTACCCAGATTCCCCCAACAAATTTAATATTATTTCAGTTTTAGGGCTCGACAGATAACCTCCCCCAAGAGGAACCAGGGTTAAGGTTCTAGATTTAAACTTTCAGTTTCTCTCTCATCTCACTTTCTAGTGTTTATCCTGTACAGGGTCAGGGAGAGACTTTGGGCACGAGGCAGGGTGCAGGGTGGACAGGGTGACACAGGGCACATACACACACTCACACACACACCCACACACACACACACACACACACACACACATTGCCATCAGGCACAGCGGTGACGATTACTCCCCTACATGGAGATGCAGTCGTCCTACCACCTACCTCAGTGGTAGTTTTATTCAGGGTCTAGTTGCCAGCTCCATGCCCGATTGTGTCTGAGTGGTTGGGGACAGACAGACAGACAGATACTTTATTGATCCCAAAGGAAATTTCAGACCTTTAAAGGGCCTTGCTGAAGGACCCAACAGTGGCAGCTCAATGACACTGGAGCTCAAACCAGGAACCTTCGGATCAGCAGCCCAACACCTTAAATTAAAGTATTTCAGTAGAAAGAATAAAAATAAGAGTTTTACACTCCAGGATTTTAAGAGTTTTTCATGAATACCTTAAAAGGATTATAATATATATTTTTTTTTTCTCGCAACTAGACCAGCAGAGTTTAGGGGCCGGTTCGGTGCTTATTTTAGGGCACCGGCACCAATTTTTTTCTGTGGAAAAGCGCGGCACTGGTTCCAATATTGGGAACCGGCACGGGAACCAGAGCAGTGGAAAAGGGGTATAATGCCAGTGTCTCACAAGTGCTTGGACACCATCAAGGTAGAAAGTTTTCTCAGTACACCGAAGCTATGATCTGACTCCCAGTCTGATTCATGTCTGAAACATCGGCCTCCCAGGAACTCCTTTAATGGCCCAAACATGTGTGAAATGTCTTGAAGCGAGGTCAGAACTGTATGGTGGACGTGGCGATAACTCCCACCCGAGTTTCTGTAACGTGCAAGCGGTGTCGGTGAGCGAGTGTGATGAGACAGTTGTGAGTCGGCGACAAGTTATCTGTCAGATTTCAAGGATCAGGTGTTCTACAAACTAGATCACAAGTCCGCTTTATAGTTAAATTCCAGGATGACGCTTTTTGTTGTCTATAAATACAAGTTCATATAGCTATAATAATATAACGCATGCACTACAGCGCTACAGGAATGTGCTGGCTCTGTTCATTTTAAGTATCAGGTTTTGCCAATGAAGAAAAACAGAAACCTGTCTAACAGTGTTATTGTTCTTCTTGTTCATGGTGCCGCATGGCTGCGACTAACCATACCAGCATATCTGCACCAACTAAACTGGATCTGGCAACATTATTCTCGTAAGTCTTGCGGGATCAGAGTTCATCTGCACAAGTTCATCTCAGACTGACGACGTGTTACGAGTGTGTTATAAATGGACTGAGTAATGCTGAAGTCACTGTTAGCAACAAAGATAACAGATCTGATAAGAGTCACTCGTGTAATTAACTGCGTGTCAGTTTACAGGCGTTGCTGGAATAGTTCCTGAAAATGACGCCACTGATAAAAATTATTCTCTCAGAGACTATAAGGACTCATTTAGTGTTTTTCAGGTTAATGAGTAGGAGGTTGTTTCTTTTCCCTTTTTTACCCCCAGCTGCTCCAGAGAGCACACTATGTTTGTTTTCATTTTTTTCATGAAGAGAAAAATCTTTTGCAAATTAAAAAAAAATGCATATATTAAAAATACTGTACATATTGATTTATTAATCCTCAGTAAGTGGAGTCAGTACTTATACTGGGAAGACTGGACACTTGTTTAAATTGGGAACACACCCTGGATTGTGTCAAACCATCCATGTTTTTGGAGAAACCATACAACCTGGAGTCTGTGTGTGAAAATCCCACAAGATCAGCAGTTTATGAAATACTAAAATCATACACCCACTTTTTATTCTTACCAGCAGTATTATAAAGGTACTGTACATACTACTGTGATCTACTATAAAAGCATAATGGTCATCCCATTCCCCAAACCAGTGACGTTAATACAAAGACTGGAGTTGAATTGGTTTTGAGTTTGAGTTCAGGTGTTATACTAAAGGGGTTTCTTGGGGTTGAGGTCAGTTTGTGTACAGAACACTTAGGGGTTTTTTTTGCAAATAAAGCAGCCGGTGGTGTAATGATTAGCCTTGTAACACCAGGGTGCGGGTTCAATTCCCACGTCGGGGTTTGATCCGTGTGCATCCCCCTACTCGGTTTCCTCCTACCAAAGGCATGTAGATGTGAATAACTGGCGTTCCCAGTTCCCAGCGTTTGTATCCTGTGATGGATTGGCACCCCGATGGTGTACGGAATAGGCTCCAATCCCCAATGAGTGAGTGAGTAAATGAGTGAGTAAGTGAGTGTGTGCAGCTGCTTGTGAATGTAAAATCATTTCATGAAGCACAGATCAGGACTCTGTAGTGAGAGGACACGTGATGCGGTGTGTGTTTGCGCAGCATACCGCTTCACTTCATGGCTCATTTATATCCACAGCATGTGGCAGACGCCCTTATCCAGAGCGACTTATATCTTATCTTGATATACATCTGAGCAGGTGAAGGCTAAGGGCCTTGCTCAGGGGCCTAACAGGGGCAACTTGGTGGTGGTGGGGTTTGAACATGCGACCTTCCTTTGAACACACTTACCGCTTCTAGGGCCAGATTGGGCAGACCATGTGACACAGGACTTTCTCAAGGAAAGTGACTTATAATAAAGTTTGTCACATCCCGTGACAGTCTCACATATAAAGTCACTGATATGTCTCTCTCAACATCTAAATTATATGTTGTAATCAAACAGACCAAATTCTTTTTGAATATAAATTACTAACCTCATGAAGAGTTCATTGTTCCCCTCTCAACTTCCTGTTGTAAATGGAGTAAGGTGCTGCAAGGTGCTGTGTCACAGTGATGATTTGTGAAATGCAATTTTAACAAGATATTACTTTGTGTCTCTGTCTCTCTGACATTCCTGTCTGTAAGATGCGTGTCGCACCGTCTGGCATCCTGTCTCTCGGAGGCCTCCCCAAAAAACTCAGCTGCAGACGCCCGCGTCATGTCGTGTGGTGTAGAATATCAGTGCTTCAGTTGTTAAAAAAACAAAACACAACAACAACAAAAACAACTTGTTTTGTGCATCCTGTACTAAAATTGTAACCTATCGTCTCATTGTCAAGGCCTGAGGGATGTCTGTGTGTACGGGTGTGCGATGCTCGGAGTTGCTGAAATCTCAGCATGCGTGACATCCATACCATGAAAAGCCTTGTATTTAAGTTTCAAAGACAAAGTAAATTGAAACCTTTTTCAGAGCGCCGGTATGCCCATGAATTACAGATTTCACCCATGAAGGCATGCTGATTGAGTTTGATCTGAAAGACAAGTTGGTCTTTACTTACACAGAGTCCGGGCCAGCGGCGGCTCCGTGGGTCAGATGATGGAAAGGAGCCGCAGTGATGCCAGCGATGCCAGCACGGCCCTCGAGCCTCAGTCGTACGAATGAGCTTAATGTCTGCTGCGACCCACAAACTTCTGGTCATATGATAGAACCAAAATAGCAACATACTGTAAGTGTTAAAAAAAATTACACGAACCGACCGGGAATTTTCCATTGTTTTGTACAAACATCTAAAATTAAAACTGCTCGTTTTTTTTTTCCTCCAAAGGGTTGATTAAGAATATTTTGATTTCAGGAATGTCAGAGCGGGAGGTGCTTCATGTCAATCGTGTTAAATGTCATTTTCACATCAGAACCCTTCAGATTCCTGCATTTACATTTAAGGTGCATGCAAAAGCAACTGACAATCTTTTTTTTTTCTTTTTTCCCCTCCGGCATGTACAATTACACTACAGAATTTGAGATTTATGCAAATTTTAAAGGATAGCTTTGGCACCGCTCCTGAAAAAGGCAGTGCTTCAGTGGAAAAAAAAAAAACCTTTCTTCTTAAGAAGTCACCAGGGCATCAATGGCATATGGAGTAATACTACTACTACTACTACTACTACTACTACTATTAATAAATTATTATTATTATTATTATTATTATTATTATTATTAATAATAATAATAATAATAATAATAATAATAATAATAATAATAATATGATGATGATGATGATGACAACAACCTCACTAATTAAATTTCTTTGATTTAATGATCAGGAATTTAATAAAAGCCACGATTAACTTCCTGAGCATCATCGACTGATCGAAAATTAAATTCCGCTTCATTGTCTGAAAAATTAATATCGTCAATGAATACTGAAGAACTGAGAAGAATTATGAAAGTAGAAATATATATAAAAGTAGGAATAAATTCTTTTCAAACGTCTATTTGAAACTTGAAGAAAGGGTGACATGTTTCTGATCTTCTTTCTTCATACTTCTACTAAAACTGAAGCTCCTAAACATTACAGACTTTTCTCCACCGCTCCAGTATATCGCTATCTAATATCTCCTGCACTTTAGCACAAATCTAGAGTTTGATAAATGTTACATATTTAGTGAGAACTGACTGAAGGAGCAGAAGAACCAGTCTTACTGCAAACTGTCACAACCCAACAAAAAAAGACAAAAAAAAGAAAAGCATGGCTGTCACGTAGTATAGTTGTTATTATTATCCGAGAGCATAAAAAAAAGGTGATAAACAAAGAGAGTCTGAATAGAAGGTATAATAAGCGCCTCCCTATGAGATTAGAGCCAAGTGTGTGCGAGAACATGTGGAAGGACCTGGAAGATGTGAGGGGCTGATCTGTGGGGCAGAGACAGCGTTTGGTGAGCGTCAGATCAGGACAGTGAGAGAGAGTTCTGTTAAAGATGAAGCTTTCTGAGTCACTATCAAACTATTAAACTGGCTTTACCACTTCATTTGCATGAAAAAAAAAACAAAAACACAGGGTTTTTCCCCCAAACATCAGATACATTTGTACAGGAAATTACAACGAAATACCCGAAATACTATTATGCTGCCAGGTTGGGTTTTTTTTTTACAAGCTGCAATAAAAATAAAATCGGTTTTAGTTAAAAAAAAAAAAACTGTTAATACTGTAATACATAATCTTATCAAATACGGAAGTAGGAACACATCCACACATCCTGATGCAAACGTGTGACCTTGTGCATCATGGGAAGTCAGGACTCCATCACTGGTGCACGTGTGTCACGTATAAACACAGATGACATGCATTACATGTTATATATTTACACAAACATGCAGTGTGACATATTAAACCCTAACCAGACGTGATAAGATTTGCATAGAGCTCTTCTGTAGGAGACGTGACACCTGAGACTGAGAAAAAGGCCGCAAAAGGCAGAAATTTCGTCCGACTTCTGTTTCAGGTCATAGCGACGCCTCAGGTGCTGCACTGGAGCTCGATAAAGGGTTTAAATTTTTTCCTCCTGCAGGTCAGAGATTCATTTTTAACATGTGATAAACGATATTAAGCCCCTATTCATGGGCATTATTGATTTGTTTAGTTTTATACAGAGAAAAATAAAAAACAATTTTACTTGATTTATGATTCAGATGTAAAAACAAATGATTCCTTTCAGTTATACGCTGTTGTTTTTTAAAATCTTTTTATTTAAATTATGTATGAAAAAGGAGAGACTTAGCTGAGGTTTAACGACATTCCTGATTCAATTCAGTTCACCTCACTGACTTAATGATTTGGTTCAGTTTCATTCTCAGAATATTTTAAACGTAATGTGAAGGAATGAAACAGAAGAAACATCCACACACACACACACACACACACACACACACACACAATCTGTCTGAAACACATTTATGACTAAAGCTTTCAGTTATGCCTTAAAGAAAGTCTCTGGGCGCTTTTATTTTAAAAGTACATCATAAAAGTACAAGTAAAACATAAATTTATTTTTGAGTCAATGTATGTGTGAATGTTTTTTCTCTTTTGTTACTTTAAAATTAGGCATAAATTTATATTCTGAAAATAAAACTGAACCAAATCATTAAGGTAGTACTGTGAATTGAATCATAACTGGTGTGTGTGTGTGTGTGAGTGTGTGTGTGTTGTTAAACCTAGAACATACCGAGCGTAAGAACAGAAGTAACAAGAAAATTGTTATTGTGATTAAAATGTTACAATTCGAAATATGAAATAATACTTTTTTGAAATGAATTAGATATTAAATATTCATATTAAACACTGGAATTGTGTACACCCCAGCTTGGTCTCCACACTGTTGGTCTGATTTACATGTCAAAAACATCATTAAACTACGATTATCATGATTTAAAGTCATTTACGCAATACCGGATAATCTTTCATTCTTTTAACCAACAACAACAGAAACAGAGAATAATCTGAACAATCTGTTCTTTAACACCTCATTTTAAAAAGTGATTAGAACGCGGGAGGCTGGAACACAACGTTTGTTCAGGAACACCATGAAGGTTGATAATTAGACTTCAATAACGCGTGCTGTTCTTTGTACCTTGAAATTTTAGAATTGTCTGGTTGATTGAGTTGTTATTCGTGACAGTGTGGAAATGTGTAACATTTACTAAAACTGCATTTGTTTAGTTAAATCAGTAAGATTCTACATCTCATACCACTGTTATAGAAAATAAATAAAAATAGCAATTATTACTATTATTATTATTATTATTATTATTATTATTATTATAGGTGATCTTGTTTCGGGATGAAATTCCAGAGAAAATTTTGTACCAATTTACAAACTAGACACTTTCCATCCTGCAGAATCACAAAATCAAATCCCTGACACATTTAGTATTATATGAAATAATATAAGATTTATTCAAATAAGTCAAATACAGTTGACATAAAATTGACATGATTAAGAATGCTTAAATAAGTAATGTACAAAGGAAGGAATAATTCTCAGACAAAGTACTTAAGAGGGGATTTTTAAAAAACATACGTCTAAATAATACACTGATCAGCCACGACATTAACACATGAACAATGATAATCTGGAGACAGGATCATGGCCACCCGAGGCTCATCCATGTCCACGGGGACCAAAGACCAGCGCGTTCGGTCCGATCCCACACAAACGCCAAATCACTGAGAAAAGTCAATGCTGGCCGCAATAGAAAGGCACCAGAACACCCAGTGCTTCACAGCCCGCTGCACACGGGGCCCAGCAGGGAAAGAGCCCGAGACCCCCCGGCCTCCCCAGATCCCAATCCGATCGAGCCCCATGGGATGCAACAGACAAACTAGTCCGATCCATGGAGGCTCCGCCCCACAACCCCAAGAACCCAAAGGATCTACTGCTAACGTCCTGATGCCAGACACCACAGCGCCTCCCAGAGGCCGTGTGGAGCCACGCCCTGAAGGGCAAAAGCTGCCCCGGTGGCACAAGGGGAACTCAAGACCTTGGTGGATTTAATATTAAATTTGTATAAATTGTGAATGTGTATGAATCAAAATGGTCAGATTGTCCCTTGTATTAGTAAGATACGTCCATAAAATGATATGTATTATATGTAAAACATTAACATTATGCGGAGAGTTCAATATAATTTTATAAACTTATACAGACAATTCTAACAATTCTTTGCATATATTTTTATAATTGATATATTCTTTAAGAATTTGCTGTGCATTACATTGCTTAATTTTTTTGTTGTATTACTTATTATATAACCAAATTAACAATCAATATAACTTTTATTTTTTGTCTCTTTTAAATAAAATAAAATAAATCGGTTATAACTGTAAGCTTGTTCTTTAAAAAAAAAAAAAAACGTTTATATGTCAATGAATTATCAGCGTTTTATCAGATTTATCAGCGTTTGCATTCCTGCATTACTCCAATGCAGCGTCATTTTTGTGAGAAACAAAATCAGGTGAAATCAGGTGAAATCAGGCAGCTCCTATGAAGCCGTAAATCTGTATCGCTTCGTAATTTATCTGTTCTTTTGTGAACGAGGAGATAAATCACTGTGCGGTGCACTTAGAGAGATAATGAGTAATAATTAGTTTATTTTAATGTAACATTGTGTCTAGAACTGGTTTATTAATTTTTCACCCCCGTAATTTTTTAATTATTAAGGAACAACACATCATTCCTTGTTATCCATTTATATAGTTCGGTTAGTTCCTGATGTCTTTCACGTTAGAGCAGCTATAAACTCTCACTCTCTCACCAGCGCCTGACTTTTTTTTCCCTCTCTTGATGTTAATAAGACAAAATGAACCTTGTCTTGTAGAATTTGAACAGAAAATGTGTTCTTTGGTGGATGTTCTTCTGGGAAACGATGTAAATACCACTCTGCAGTCATTATACATATTATATTTTCCAAGTAGAAAGAATAACCCATAAATATCTATAAACTTTAAAATAAATAAATAAATAAATAAATCAATCAATGGAATGTATTGTTACGAGTCGTGCTTTGTTAACTCCAGTCTGTGAAATCCCCCGAGGCATCAGTGGGTTAAAATGACTCTGAGGAAAACAAGTTTGAGCGCCTCCAGCAACACGACAAACACGAATGAACCATTCAGTTGTTTTGCGTGTCTGTGTGACAGACAAAAAAATCTCAGATTTTCCTTCCTGAACTGGAGAACCCGGTCCTGAGCCTGCATGCAATCCCAGAATTCACCTGTACTAGCTGCGACAGCACCGTGCCTAGCATTGCCACTGGCTTTCTCTCTCTCTCTCTCTCTCTCTCTCTCTGTGTGTGAGTGACCAGCTCAGGTTTGGGGATGTGTACAGGGCACGTGTGTGTGTGTGTGTGTGTGTGTGAGTGTGTTCAGCTGCAGTGCACCTGGAGGTGCGAGGCCACAGTGCTAACCACTACATCACCGTTGCAACAGCTGTAATGCAGTCTAATAATAATAACAATAATAATAATAATAGTCAACATCATCATTTGCAATTATGCAAATAATAGCAAATATGTGTAACTTTATATCAGATGAACTGTTTGTGTTAATGATGTTATTAACTGCGTGACAGAGATTCAGGTGTGTGATAAACACTGTGTTCTGGGAGTATGAAGGAGAAACTGACGCACCGCCTGATAATCAGGAAATCTTTAAAAGTACAAATTATTTGAAATGTGATTCATACATTAATAATAATTAATAATCTAAATGAAATTAGTTTGTTTCCTATGTTTCCTTCTAATTAAAAACATTTGAGTAAATAGTGTTGATGATCAACTTAGTCAATTAATAGGACTTGCGGGTCTGTGAATATGTCTCTGCCGTATTTATTATAAGATTAGGGAGGAAACTTGGGGACGGCATCACGGTGGTGTAGCGAAGGGAGGGAGAGAGTGAGTGAGGGAGTGAGTGAGGGAGTGAGGGAGTGAGTGAGTGAGGGA
>JAOVVA010080941.1:0-12846 GCA_028565275.1 Leiocassis micropogon
TATAAATTCAATGCAAAATTGAACGTGTGAAAAGAAATCCATCAAGCATATATCATTTTCATAAGATTTTTTTGTTGAGATGCTTTATTTCTTTCCTAAATGAGTAACAGCATGTTTTTTTTTTCAAAATAGAAATAGCAAATACACAAAAATATTTTATTAACTAGCATCCATGTTAATGTTAGACTATCCAAGCCATCTTCAAAGTAATTCATATCACAATATCTTTGCGAATAAACAAATTTATAGACTCCACTTTTCTTTTTTCACTGATCTTCAGAAAAAAAATTTGATGACGCAAATTCCTGTTGAACATGTGACTTGCGGAATATACAAGTATATTGCATACGGTTGAGCGTTAACAGTGTTGAGTGAATGTTGTGAAACTACTTTTTTTTTCATAACCTATAATGGATGACTTATGTAAACAGATATGTCTAGCATGTGATGTTAAGGTGTGTACAAGGTAGTATTAAAAGGTTTTGAGATTAGCTCCATTTAAAAAAGGTGAACTTTATCTATATAAATGTACACGTTATCGACTTAAAAACTGTCCCATTGCACAGCTATACAGCCCTCCTGCCACTTCTGAAATATGTCCTGGAAGTCTTCTAAAGAGTTTCAAGCACCTTTTGCGATTTGTGCTGGATTTCTGCAACGTTTGTTTCTACCTGGGTCAGCATCCTGGGGACGGACTTGGCAGCAACATGGGGCATGTTCAAATCAGAAGTTAGGATTGCCTGGAATGTTCCGTATGACACACAGACAATGGCAGCAATGTTGTGAACTGTTCTCTGATTATAATCATGCACAAGTTGCTGAAAGGGATTTTCAGGGAGCTCATTGAAGGTCTTCCTGATGTCCTGTCACTGTCCAGCGATGTTCTTCCGCTCTTGAAGCGTGCACGCCACGACAAACGACTCATTGCAGCATCGGCGTAAACTTGCCGAATCATGTCAAAGGTCTCTGTGGCAGATTTGCGCAGTTTCACACAGAATCTCACATTTGCTCCTAATTCTAACTTGCTGGTCATCATGAAATAGTGGACGTGGTAACGCTTGTGGTCAGAATAGCACCACTTGCACAGCTCCTTATGTACACAGGACGATGTCTTTTGGCACACTGACTTATGAAGGTCATTGCTCCTTGTGAGGAGCGGTGCAGTCTTGTGCTGCCATCTGCTGCTCCAGTCTCAAAACTTTTCGATACCACCTTGTAATAAGTGTTAGCATGTGATAGGGCAAAATTGTGTTTCTGTGTCTTTGAGAAACATGTTTACTTTCTAATATAATATAAAAACTAATATCTCAGAAAGTGTTAAAACTCAGGAAAAGCAAACCACTTGGAGAATTCTAAGGTGATCAATAGTGGGATAAACACCTACTTTAATACCTAAACAACACAGCCTAATTTCACCTCAGCCTGGGGTTCATGGTTGCTAGAGATCTTATAGTCTAACAGAGGAAATAAACCTAAGCGCTAGGTGTTAATCCGATTAAATAGCCAGTTAAATAATTACTAGAATTAGAGGGGTAAATTGGGCTCATTATGGCTCTGGAGCTCACAGCGTGACGTAGAAAATACAAACATATCCACGCGCTCGCTCGCTCGCTCGCGCACGACCGCACGCGCGCACGAATAATCGGGGAAAACCCAGAGCTGTTTTAGAGGCGTGAAAAAAAAAAATAGCGCAACTCACGTCACGAAATTTATCCCATCGATCGCTCAGCCATTTGTCGTCTAGAAAATTGCCGTTGTCCGGGCGGCCGGCCGCTCCGCTGATCACCGCCGCGAACACACACACAAGCAGCATGACGGCGCCGAGCATCTGCGGAAGGAGGAACAAAATAACACACACGAACCCGCACTGAGAATCTGGTGGCTCAAAGAAAATATATATATTTTAAAAAAAAAAACCCTGAATCATTGCATCACCTTCAGGAAGAGGACTTCAGAGCGGTCGCGTGAAGCCGCGCGCGCGCGCCTGATGCTGCTGCGTCTCTGTTCTCTCTCTCACCTTCAGCACGAGGGCACGAGCGCTGTCGCGCGCTACTTCTCTCTGCCTCTGTTTCTGCGCACTGAGCGTCTGTTCAAGGAGGCGGACTCTGTCTACATCTCTCTCTCTCTCTCTCTCTCACACACACACACACACACACACACACACACACTCTCTCTCTCTCTACATCTCTTTACCTCTCTGTATCTCTCTTGCTCTTTCTCAGAGTTCTCCTTTCTCTCTCTACATCTCTCTCTATTTATTTCTCTCTCTCTCTCTCTCTCTCTCTCTCTCACTCACACACACACACACACACACACACACACTCTCACTTTCTCTCTCTCTCTCTCTCTAAATCTCTCTACCTCCCTGTATCTGTCTTTCTCTCTCTCTCTCTCTTTCTCAAATCCAACATCTAAATCCAATCATCATATAAATAAATAAATAAATGAATAAATGAAAACTGCAATATTCTGGAAGTGACTGTGTCTCTATCTCCTGTACACTCTACTGCATACAATATACTATATACTGAACTGCACTGTTCCTTACTATACTCACCTGTTCTACCTTAACCGTGTTATCAGTTTGCCTTTGTTATAGTGCCATGAGAAAAGTGTTTGCCCACTTTCTGATTTTTTACCTTATCCACATGTCTCTCACACGTAAATGATTGAGATCATCAAATAAAATGTAATATTACACAAAGATAACCACAGTAAATACAAAATGCAGTTTCTAAATGATGATTTCAGTTATTAAAGGAAAAAGCCTCTAAACCCAACAACTGCTTATGCGACTCTTGGCAGCAACAACTGCAGTCAACTTTTCAATAACTGGCAATGAGTCTTTCATATGTGGAGGAATTTTGGTCCACTCATTTTAGGATTTTCAAGAATGCACTGCCTGTTTAAGGATCTCAATCAGATTTAACACCAGACTTTGACTAGGCCACTCCAAAACCTTAATTTAGGTTTTTTTTTTTTAACCATTCAGAGGTGGACTTCCTGGTGTCAGACCATCACACTACTATGTTTGACTGTTGTTATGATATTCTTTTTATGAAACGCTGTATTACTTTTACTCCAGATGTAACGGGACACACACCTTCCAAAAAGTTACACTTTTGTCCCATCAGACCACAGAACATTTGCCTTGGTACGCTCCCATGGATGCCATTTTGCCCAGTCTCTTTTTCATTGCTGAAGTATGAACATTGACCTTAACTGAGGCAAGTGAGGCCTGCAGCTCTTTAGATGTTATTCTGGGTTCTTTTATGAGATCTTAGATGAATTGTCGTTGTGCTCTTATAGTAATTTTGGTAGGCCAGCCACTCCTGGCAAGGTTCACCACTGTTTCAAGTTTACTTCATTTGTGGATAATGTCTCTTAACGTGGTTCTATTTAAGGGATTACTTGATTCAACAGGTCTGGTAGTAATCAGGCTTGGATGTGGCAAATAAAATTTAACTCAGCTTTCCAAAAATCTCAGTTCATTTATGATTTTTCCCGGGGGGTGGGTTGATGGTGTTTGTGTGTGGGTGTGTGTGTGTGTGTAGGTAGTTTGAAACAGCTTTTTTTTCTTAATAATAAATCATCATTTACAAACTGGATTTTGTTATTACGGTTTTTCAACTCAATTTTCAATTGAAGTTTATTTATATAGCGCTTTTAACAATGGTCATTGTCTCAAAGCAGCTTCACAAAATGACAAGAAAATTTATGGTGTGTATATATAAAATATATAAGTGTGTATAAGTGAGAAAAAAATGTGTTTAAAGATAATAATGAGATTGTGAGATTGTCCCTGATGAGCAAGCCGAGGGCGATTGTGGCAAGGAAAAGACTCCCTGAGATGGCAATAGGAAGAAACCTTGAGAGGAACTAGACTTAACAGGGAACCCATCCTCATTTGGGTGATAACGGATAGCAGGGATTATATAACGACATCATGTGTGTTAGGCTGCTGGAAGTTCAGTATAACAAAAGTTGTCCAAGTTATCATGGAGTCCAGTTCAACACAGGGATGAGTCAGCAGGTGCAGTGAACTGAGGAGGGTCTGGATCACTAAAAGCTCAGGAGCAGCATGTGAAGATCCAAATCATCATGAAGCAGGATCCAGCTGGAGGAAGTTCTTTCTCTGGATGCTTCAAGATCTTCGCAGGCCTCTGCCTACTGGAGCTGGCACAATCTACCGGGATGGGTAGAGAAAGGAAGAACAGGTGGAAAAGAATTAGCATAGATGCTGTTCAGGATATTAGCAGCACTAGATAGTACTGTGTATTAAGATGTACTGGAGTATGAGGTTTTGCGGTGAATTATGTGTATGCCAGAATAAAGAGATGTGTTAAGCTGTAAGACTGTGTCTGAGCCCCGAACACTGTCTGGAAGGTTATTCCAAAGCTTAGGAGCTAAATGTGAGAACACTCTACCCCCTTTTGTAGATTTTGATATTCTGGGAACTACCAGAAGTAGTTTTGCGATCTTAAGGAGCGTGGTGGATTGTAATGGGTCAGAAGACTGGCTAGATATGTGGGAGCTAAACCATTTAAAGCCTTGTACGTAAGTAATGCTAGTTTTTAATTAATTCTAAACTGAACAGGTAGCCAGTGCAGGGTTGATAGTATTGGGGGGCTATGAGAGTGCTTGTGATACGCACGGGAAGACCTTCCCATAACACAAAATAAACAGAGCTCCGCCGTCTACGTAAGAACGGACCGGGCTCTGGAAAACAAAACAAAAACTATATCCTCTCGGGGGATTTGCCCTTATCGAGGATTTATGGTAGAGAGAGCGGAGTTGTGTTTTGTGTGACTTTATACTTCACCCGAGAGCGCACGCTACATGGCTGCGTGGCTTTGTCTCTCTCTCTCCCTCTCTCTCTCGCCGGCGTCTTAAGGAGGCAGAGGCTGGGGCTTTGCCTCTGTCTCTTTCTTTCTTTTCAGCGCTTGTCTTTGTCTTTGGCTTGACTTTGTCTTTGGCCCTGATACCTTACCGGTGCTACCTAATATTCGCACGAAGTGCGGAGGTATCAGGCTGATTGCCTGACGGCGGCGTTGCCTGGCAACCGCGTGTATAAATGGCCGCGCCTTTGCCTGTTCAGAACTTCGCATGGTAGCAGCCTGCGGATTTGCCCGTTCTGAACAGTTCATGCGCGGCTCTGCCCCTCGCGCGAGCCACATCGTTACAGTACCCCCCCACCCCACTCTACGGACAACTCCCGACGTCGAAGAGTCAATCTGGACCCCAAGAAACTCTTTGCTAGGTTTGGGGTCCAGTGTATGCTGAGCGCGGAGCACTCGATCGCCCAGGCTCTTGACACCGAGCCTGTCGGTCCGCCGCTCGGTCACCTTCGGTGGGTATATGGGGGGGAATACAGTGCGTGATGTACGCCGGTTTGGTATGGGCCTGCGATGCGGTTTTACATGCCAGTAGCCCTGAGCGGTAGTAGTAAGGGGTACTGGGGCAGGAGGCGCTGGAACTAGGGTTTGGGCGCCCTTAAGGCAGTTTAGGGCGCACTGACATCCCCAGTTTTAAACAGAACGGGTCGGCCAGTCGATTTGAGGGTTGTGACGTTGCCAGGGGAACCCCAGCACTACTCTCTGTTCGGGCACCAGGGTTACCAGAAACGAGATTCGCTCGGAATGACGTCCGAGCCGTAGTCTCAATGGGGCCGTCCTCTGTGTCACACGCCCCAACCTAATTGGCTGGCCGGCCAGGGAGACCAACGGGATGGCAGAAGGGAGCTGGCAAACTAGAATGCCCAGTGCCGTGGCTAGCCTCCCGTCAATAAAATGCGTGGCTGGTAGAAAGAGCCCTGCATGACGGGGTCTTGACTTTTGGGTCCTACCTGACCCCCCACTCCTGGGGTGACCCCGTCTGCGTCTTGCTGCACCACAGGCGTTGCTTGCCCTCTGGGAGCCCCGTGGGCTGCTATGCCGAGGGGCAAGCCTGGCGACGCCTATCTGCATGGGCTCTCCCAAATCTTCCAGCTCTAGTTCTTTAGGCTCAAAATCAGGGACGGGATACGAAGTCTCAGGCTCTGCCTCCATGGACGGAGGTGAGGCTTCACGCCTATAGCCAGGGGAGTGACCGGCTTGACGCTTGGAGCGGCTTTTATGGAATGGAGGAGATGGTTCCCGTCTGGAGCTGCCGGAACGTCCAGCCTGACGCTCACTAAGGCGGTTATCCACCCGGATGGCTAGCCTATAAAATTCCTCCAGATCCTGTGGAGGATCACGTATGGCTAGCTCATCCTTCAGCCGCTCTGAGAGCCCTTGAGTATACGCAGCCATAAGGGCTGCGTCATTCCGCCCCAAGCTGGCAACCCTGGGTACGAAACTCGACTGTGTAGTCAGCTACAAATCGCCCCTCTTGACAAAGGCACTAACGAAGGCACTTAGGGTGGCGTGTTCAGAGAGGAGGTGCTGCCACACTGCAGTAGCCCACTCTAGTGCTTTGCCTGTAAGCAGAGACACCATAAATGCAACCTTCGACCTTTCTGATGAAAATTGGGAAGGTTGCAGCTCGAATATGAGTGAGCACTGCAGGATAAAGGCATTACACCTCTCTGACTCGCCCGCATACGGCTGTGGGGATGGTAGTCGAGTTTCGGCCACCAGATCGGGTAGTTGAGCCACTGATCCGGGGGTGCGAGTCGACTCCGAAATCAACTCGCGACCAGATGTATACCCGGAAGTGGCGCCTGCCTCGAGCTGCCCAAAACTTAGCTTGAGGCGCTCATTAATCCCACGCATCTCCAAAATTAAAGCGGTTAGGGCTTCCTCATGCCTATCAAGCACTCTTGCTTGACCCTCAACTATGCATCCTCCTGCATCCTCTCCCACGGGCTCTTCTGATGGTGCGAATATTCAGTTACGTGGCGCGGTAAGGAGAGCCGCACTACGAGATGTTATAATGGTTATAAGAGCCCTGACGCAGGGCTTTAGAGGGGATCAACGAAATAGGGGGCTGTGAGATTGCTTGTGATACGCACGGGAAGACCTTCCCATTTGGAGATGGCGTGGGATTATTAATTAAGAGAACTTAAAAGGAAACAAAAGAAAAAAAAAGCCGTCTACGTAAGAATGGACCGGGCTCTGGAAAACAAAACAAAAACTATATCCTCTTGACGCTTGGAGCGGCTTTTATGGAATGGAGGAGATGGTTCCCGTCTGGAGCTGCCGGAACGTCCAGCCTGACGCTCACTAAGGCGGTTATCCACCCGGATGGCTAGCCTATAAAATTCCTCCAGATCCTGTGGAGGATCACGTATGGCTAGCTCATCCTTCAGCCGCTCTGAGAGCCCTTGAGTATACGCAGCCATAAGGGCTGCGTCATTCCGCCCCTCCTCGGAGAGAGGAGTTGTGTTTTGTGTGACTTTATACTTCACCTGAGAGCGCACGCTACACGGCTGCGTGACGCTCTCTCTCTCTCCCTCTCTCTCTCGCCAGCATCTTAAGAAGGCAGAGGCTGGGGCTTTGCCTCTGTCTCTTTCTTTCTTTTCAGCGCTTGTCTTTGCCTTTGGCTTGACTTTGTCTTTGGTCTTTGATACCTTACCGGTGCTACCTAATATTTGCACGAAGTGCAGAGGTATCAGGACCCTTATATAGACACGCTGCCAGGTGCGGCTTGTTCAGGCTGATGTATAAATGGCCGCGCCTTTGCTTGTTCAGAACTCCGCATGGTAGCAGCCTGTGGATCTGCCCGTTCTGATCAGTTCATGTGCGGCTCTGCGCGCGAGCCGCATCGTTACAATATGGATGAATGTTCCTAAGCTTGCCAATATTTTTAACGTGGAAAAAGGCTGTTTTTGTAATATTGGAAATATGATTTTCAAAGGATAAGTTACTGTCTAATATTACGCCCAGGTCTTTCACTGTCGAGTTGAATTGTGAGAGCTGTTGTGTACTGGTTTTTGGACCAATAAGTAATATCTCTGTGTTATCTGAATTTGGTAAAAGAAAATTATCGGTCATCCAATCTTTTATATCTTGGACACACTCAGTTAATCTAGACAACTTGGGTATTTCGTCTGGTTTTGTTGAGATGTATAACTGGGTATCATCAGCATAACAATGGAAACTAATCCCATGTCTTCTAATGATGTTACCCAAGGGAAGCATGTACAGTATATGGAGAACAGCAGAGGTCCTCAAACTGACCCTTTTGGGACCCCATATTTTACTGGCATTACACCAGACAGTTTTCCATTCGGATCTACAAAATGGTGTCGATCAGACGATCCGGTTATCTTTGTGTAATATTAAATTTTTGTGATTATCTTAATAATTTGTGACAAATATGCATAAGAATAAAAAATCAGGAAAGCGCAAGTACTTTTTCACAGCACTGAATATCTTTGTAAATTTTTTATTTTGCAAAGTCTTGGCATATGTACACATCATGTAATGCTGAGCCTTATTGTATTGTTATTGTTTGTTTTTATTTTTATTTTTATTAATTCATCTTCTATACCCTTTTTAATCAGTGTACAGGGTTGATCATAGCTTATTCTTGTTTAATGTTACTTACAATATATGTGCCACCAGGTTATGGATACCAACAGCAAATGAAGGCCAAGTTAAGCCTGTTCTGCAATATATCGTACTTGATACGTCTTGTTTCTACTGAAAGCTTCATGTGTCGTTTGCATACAACCTCATAAGCCAACAAGAGAATGTGCAGAGATATATTCATTTTAAATTAAAATGTGATTACTGAGATTAAGAATAGGTTTGGGTGTAGTATAGCATTCATAGTTGTATTATTAATATAATCAGTGGCATGTCATTACAAGTAAAGCGAGTTAAATGTGCATGTGTGTGTCTGCTATGCAAGGTGTTATCCTTTGATCCTGAAGTTAATGGATGTCCATGAAAATCTGTCATTCAGACCGGCAGACCAAATGGATTACCTCCTCCTACACACACACAGCTAAACTGCAAGAAAATGTGTGCATAAAGACTGCATAAAACAATTAAGAGTCCATTTTCAGAAGCTGTAAGGAGACAAAGTCAGACTATGCGGAGCAGTAATGATAAGCATGGGCATTTTAAAATGCACTTTGGTATCTTCTGACTGCGAGATGGAAAAAAAATTAAAATCCATGGAAGTCATAAAGTCAATGGAGTGAGTGTTTTATTTTGCACATAATATATGAAATTTCACCATATTCTGTGTACAATTTGGGAAAATGTGTTGAGGCGATTTAAGAGCAGAGAATCAACTACATTTTGTATATAGTGTAGCTACAGAGTGACGCTGTAGAACTCTTTGAGTCTTTGATTATTATAACTCAGTCCTACATACTGTACAAAAGAAGATCAGCCCAATCCCCAGTCAAAACAAGCCCAATGATAAATATAGTTACAAAGCAACAATGATCGGGCCCAAGCACCTGCACTATCGTCATCCGGGTGCACCAGTGGCACCGTGGGCACAGTGGGCACGTGCATTTAACTGGGAAAAACCAATACCAATACCCAATGTCTTGAGATCATATTTAGGCGCCGGTTAAGTGGCAATCGTATAAATCCCCTAGGAATAGTAAAACACGTTTCATTAGGTGCGTTTTGCACACAACCCAAAATAACTGACCTGTTGAGTAGCGCCCATGACATGCATGGCAAAAGTTGTTCGGCTCAATGAGCTCTAAATGTGTACCAGGTTTTGCATGTATACATGCAAGTGTGTAGAATCTATGCTGTAAAGTCTCCTGTAAAGCTGCTCAGGCTCAGTCCTAATGGCAGCAGATTCCAACCTGTGTGTTGATTTTTATAAACACCTTTTCAAACACATTGATACTAAACCAAGACATTCAAGATATTAAACCAAGATATTATGGTCTTTGATTATGGCTACTTAGTCTCTACATCCCAACATAACAAGATTGTTATGTCTGTTTGACCAACACAACCCATGACCCCAGTCAAAACAAGCCTAATGATGAATATGTACAGATTACAGAGTATATGTCCTCTGTACAGAGCTTTAAACTCCAATACTACTACTACTTTCATTTGCAAATTGATTGCAATACACTAAATGGGCGAAAGTTTGTGGACACCTGAATATATGTGATTGATGAACATTTCATTCCAAGTTTAGTCACCTGTTTGCTGTTCCTTTTTTTCCTGGGAAGACTTCCTATTAGATTTTGGGCTGTGGAGATGTGTATTTATTCAGCTACAAGAGTTCAGTGTTCGGATTTTTACACCCTGTTCAGGACACTTGAGTTCTTTCACACCAACTATCTCTTTATGGAGCTTGCAAGACATTCTATACAAGTACATCATGTAATACCTCATAATAAGGAGCGCTTAGAGTCAAACTGACCTGATTGTACAGAATAAAAGAACGCAGTTATGAGAGTAAAAATTCCCTTTATTTCTTTATATAATCCCCTGCTACACTAATGCACTTATCCTGGTGTTTCACTAGTGCTTGGATACCATCAAGCAAGAAAGATTTCTCATGATCGGACTGCCTGCTGCATGTCTGAAATGCTGGCGCCCTGGGAGCTTCTTTAACATGTTGAAATGGCTTGGAGCGAGGTCAGGACTGTACGAGGGATGTGGCAACCGAGTTCCTGTAATGTGTAAGGGTGCAACGTTTTTATGCTTTCATTCACATGTTTTCACTTAAACAAGGCTTATAATACTGTATATCA
The DNA here is from genome assembly GCA_028565275.1 of Leiocassis micropogon. Lineage (NCBI taxonomy): Eukaryota > Metazoa > Chordata > Actinopteri > Siluriformes > Bagridae > Leiocassis > Leiocassis micropogon. The sequence goes on from JAOVVA010080941.1 coordinate 10,667, forward strand.
ACGCTGTTCGCATCGATCTACTAAAAAGTTGTGATGTCCTTTCTTGAATGGTTCCTGGCTCTTCCAATGCACTGTAAAGGCAGCAAAACAAGTGTTAATAAACCCATTAACAAAATCTTCACTTCCTAATCAGAAGTTATACACATCTACAAAATCCTGAGGCTGCTTACATAAAAATCAAAAACTCCTTCATGTTGTATTACCGCTGTAAAAAGTTCAATGTTAGATCATAATGCTTTCAGGGAAATCCAGCTCCTGAAGTCTACATCGCTCGTATTGACTCTGTCTCGCTGCCCTCCAAAGGCCCGACTAATGCACTTCCCCTCGAGCTGATAAAAGTGCCGGAACGCCTCCTGTTTGAGCGACCTTTAGGAACTGTTTTAGTACCTGTCATGACAATAAGGAGTATTTTTTCTGTCATTTTCATACACTTGGGAATGCTTACATGGAATGAATAATGTATGAATCACACACAGACAAGGAGAGAGAGAGAGAGATAAAGACAGAGAGAGAAAGAGAGAGAGAGAGAGATCTGGCTATGGGCTCCTTTGCATTATTTAAAATGCTATTAAAAATGCAAGATTGGGTTAAAGACGTAGGCAAGACACACATGCTACTTTGGCTCTTGTGTGCTGAGAGAGGAATGTTATTCTATCTTGGTGGGGACCGAGTGTCCACACATACAGTAGGTTGGAATATTGCATTGCAAACATTGCGTTAATTGCTTATGTCCATAACTTGAAAGATTCTAAAAATAATGTGTGTGCGTGCTTTTATGTGTGTGTATGTGTGTGTGTGTGTGTGTGTGTAAGAGAGAGAATGCATTTACCTAGAAAAGAGAAGCAAGATCTGGTGAAAGAAACAGATGGCACGGCAGTCAGCCTGAACAAGAAGTGAAAGATGAGCGAGGAGTGGAAAAAAAATCAGTCACAGGCAGACACACCTGTGTGTACGTACACCACAAAAAAAAAAAAAAAAAGTTTTGGTACAAATCTAACCACGAATCAGTAGTTTGTATACTTCCACTGAATAGTGGAGGAATATGGAGCTGAGTGAGTCAGGCAGGAAGAAAGCAGGGGAAAAGAACAGAAAGAGAAAGAAGGGATGTTTTTCAACAGAAAAAGAACAAGAAGTACATGACGAGAGGACAGTTCGTGCATGCCTGCACGCTATGTAAGAGCAGAGAGAGAGAGAGAGAGAGAGAGCGGGAGAAAATGAATCTTTAATTAAATCAAGTACCCCTGATGTGACTCAGGCACCGCTGAACATTTGCCGCAATGTGATAATAGCCCTGTGTGGTACACTGTGTGTCTGTCTTTGCTGTAACAAAACGCATTAATATGCAAAATGGCCTCATTACAAGCACAATCAACGTTTATTCACAATAAATCTGGGACGTTAAATGCGATGTTCCTGTACAGGCAAGGACAATGCTCCGGGGCGTGACACTGTTCAGGAGCACAATAATAGATATATGTTTGTTCACCCATCAAAAAGACCATTACATACCCTGTAGCATTTATTATTACACCACTCACCGAGATGAGGCTGTGCATCACCTTCGACTGAACCAGTGCCCTCCTGAATTCTTCATCCTGATTGGTCAGAAGCTGTAAGTCGCCCTTATTTGTTAACGTTTCTATAGTAACAACAGTAGAAACGTATAATAACTAATGATGGGAAGTTTGAATCATTTTAGTGACTCGGCTCTTTGAATCTTGTTCATCAAAATGAACGAATCTTTTTCTGAGTCATTTCTTTCTTTTGATCAGAAATAAAATAAAATGTGACATTTTCAATAAACAGACCCCCAACAGGTCTACATAGTTCCAGTAATGAAAATATTACAATGCAGCTAAGGAGTAGCTCACCTCTCATATCTTCTAGTCCGAGTCATTCGTTCTTTTGAATTAATTACACTGCATAGCGTCTATGGGAGTCACATGAGAAAAGAACGAACGACTCGGAGTAGAAGAGTCATAGTGTCTATGGGAGTCACATGACAAAAGAACGAACGACTCGGAGTAGAAGAGTCATAGTGTCTATGGGAGTCACATGACAAAAGAACGGTGGTTTCATTTTTAACTTATTTTGCTTATTTTCACCGTACCGTTTGACACGTGAAATTTCATTTAATTATAGCAACAAATATGTCGAAGCGCAAGTACGACCCCGAATAT
>JAOVVA010080972.1:0-12845 GCA_028565275.1 Leiocassis micropogon
TGGTAGATTAACACTGGGATACCAGCATTGGTAGATTAACACTGGGATACCAGCATTGGTAGATTAACACTGGGATACCAGCATTAGTAGATTAACACTGGGATACCAGCATTGGTAGATTAACACTGGGATACCAGCATTGGTAGATTAACACTGGGATACCAGCATTGGTAGATTAACACTGGGATAACACTACTGAATTAACATTGGAATACCAACAAAGGGGAATTAACACTGACATTGGAATACCAACATCGGTGAATAACTATTGGTGTTATACCAAACGATTGGTCTGACTATTTCAGAAACCGCTGATCTTGATGATTCAATATTTACAACAGTAGTGAAAGCATCTTTACATGCACAATACTAAATAAAATTTTGAAGTGGACAGAAGACCACATCTAGTTCTACTCCTGTCAGCCAAGAACAAACATCTGTGTCTATCTTGGGCACAGACTCATCCAAACAGCTGTACAGCTGAAAAAATATATATTTTTTCTCTGTAGGGAGTTTTTTTTCATATCTGTTATATCATTAAGGCACATTTTCATGCACCTGAAGACATGATGTGCCTTAGATATTTCTGGACACTGTCCTCAAAAATTATACACTGGTTGAATATTGTTTGCATATTGTTTGCCTTTTTCAATGTACAAAATACTTTTGACATTACCCTGCACCACTGTAATCTTAAATTTAAAATCAAACAAAGCTAAAATATTAAACTAATGTAATTTCCCTTGAAATCAAAATTAAGCTATTTTACTTTGACCTAATGAGATTTTTCCACAGTAAAATATACTGTAAGTGTATTATGTTGTAGAATGTGCTTGTCTAAAAGCTTAACATATTTATATTTTCATATGCAATGATGAAAATGCAATAACCACATTAGACTCAGGGAGGTCTAACATGACTATATCATATTCATGTATTGAGGGGCTGGAGTGTATCCCAGAAGACTCATGAGATGGACAGGGTGCCAATCCACTGCAGGGCACAGGGGCACACACAAACTCTTAAACACACCTTCACACACTATGGGTGATTTGTAAACACCATTTAATTATGTCTTTTTTTTGTTAATCTGCATGTCTTTGGATTGTGGGAGGACACCGGAGTACCCAGAGGAACCCCAACCCTGCAAGTTGCAAGGACACAGTGCAAGGACAAGGAGTTGCAAGGACACAGTGTTCATCTCTTGTTCTTCATGTTTTATCAAATAATCAGTACCTTTAAATGTAACACACCAACTTCCATCGTGAATGGACAAAAATGTATTAATTTATTCAAATTCAAGATATTAGAATAATTTCCGGTATCAAAAGTAGAAAAAAAATAATGTTAATAGTAGAGTGTTAGATGCTTCAAAACAGGCTTTTAGTATGGTTCAAACAAAAAAAAAACTTTTACACAACAAGCCCAAAACACTGTTGCACTGGTACACCAACTAACGATATGATATCAAACAAACCCAACACTTATAATATGGTCCATATAATGCATTTTGCAAGTGCCAGCTGACATTTATAAAAGACCTTTGTACTTGCCAGCTGCATTTGTATTTAGTTTAGTCAACAAGTAAAAAAAAAAAAAAAGAAAAACTCATATTTAGTAACAGGACTCTAATATTACACTTTGAATGGGGATAATTGCCCAATCGTATTAAAATGCTGCATGTAAACACCTCAATCAACACAGTAAGACCCAAATTAAATTTTCAATCGGAATGAGAGGGGTGGTGATGTTCCCTTCAATAGGTAAAGATTATCCATGCAAATAAATGCATGCCTTGCATTCCTCTCTAGTGGGAATAAATATACATTTAGGCATTTGACAGACACTCTTATCCAAAGCGACTTACGAAAAGTGCTTTGAAGTTTTATTCATTGGATAGATACTTACACTGGGTTACTGAGTTAATAACCAAGTGCCATCAGTCAAACATAGTTGGGAAGGGGATTTTTGTTTTTTAGTATAGATTTTTATATATATATAAATGGGTGGGTGGGTGGATGAGGGGGGATTAGTCCAAGCACTGAAGAAACAAATACGTCTTGAGTCGTCGCTTAAAGACATCTAGAGGAAGTTCATTCCACCACCTAGGTGCCAGAACAGAAAAGAGTCCAGATGAATTTCTTCCTCGATCTCGGAGAGACGTGGGACCAGACGGGCAGTGATCAGATAGGAGGGAACATGGTGCGGTGTGTGGTGTGATTAGAGCTGTCTAATGTCTAAGATAAGTGGGTGCTCGGCCATCTTTAGCTTTGTAGGCAAGCATCAGCGTTAAATTTGATGCGGCCAGCTACAGGAAGGCAGTGCAGGGAGCGAAGAAGTGGGGTGGTGTGGGAGAACTTGGGAAGGTTGAAAACGAGACGTGCAGCTGCATTCTGGATCGGCTGCAGAGGGCGAATGGTGGACAGAAGCAGACCTGCCTGGAGTGAGTTGCAGTAGTCCAGACTTGAAAGAACAAGGGACTAAATAAGCACCTGAGTAGCCTGTGAAGAAAGAAATGGACGGATTCTTCTGATTTTACAAAGAAGAAATCGACAAGAGCGAGTAAGGTTAGCAACGTGTGGGGAAAATGACAGATGATTGTCCACAGTTACCCCAAGATTGCGGGCAGTGGCTGAAGGAGTGATCCAATTGTTGTCCAGGGAGATCACAAAGTCAGCTGGGATGAAAAGCAGTTCAGTTTCACTCAGATTGAGCTTTAGCTGATGAGCTTCCATCCAGGATGAGATCTCTGCCAACCATGCTGAGATCTGGGTGGAAACCTGAGTGTCTCAGGGGGGAAAGGAGAGAATAAGTTGTGTGTCGTCTGCATAACAATGGTATGAAAAGCCATGCGATGATATGACCTTACCAAGAGACCGGGTATAGAGGGAGACAGAAGACGACCCAGTAGAGAGTCTACGTGGGGCAGATGTGGGTCCCGTCCATGTCACCTCATATGACCGATCTCCTAGGTAAGAAGCAAACCATTGCCACGCTGTTCCACAGATTGCAAGATATTCTGCGCATATTTGCTCCACATTAGGTAACTTAAGTTTTTGGGAAGGAAATTTTGCTGATCTGTTAAGAATCTCCGCAAGAACACCGCTCTACCCCCAACATGGTCTTTATCCACTATGAGCTGAGCAAAGGGCACTGATTGGCTCACAATTTTATATGTAGCAAAGTATTTCACAGAAGAGACTGAATTCTTGTAACACAGAATTAGGAGTTTATTGGAAAAGCCAAGAAGCCTAACATAATTGTATATTAGGAGAGAAAAAACAATGTCTTCTGTTACATGTAAATGCTTCACACAGTGGGCAGAAAAACTTGATGCATTTATATGTTCTTATTGAATGTTTTGTTCATGTCACTGTGTCAATGCACATAATATCAGATCAGGATCTACGTAAACACTTAAACTGGATTCTTTAACCAGAATGATTTCAGTCACTCAGTAATTGTCTATACTGCTTTAAACTTTGTACTTTATCCTGTAACCAGAGTTATGGGGGACTGGAGCCTAAGGCACGAGGTGGGGTATACCCTGCATAGGGTGCCAATCCATCACAGGACACACACGCTTATTCACACACTGGGAAATTTGGGAACATCAATTAGCATGTCTTTGGACTGTGGGAGGAAACTGTAGTACCCGGAGGAAACCCACCGAGCACCACACAGAATCGAACCCAGGACGTGGAGGAAAGGCCACAGTGATAACCACTACGCCACCACGCCTCCATGTATATACACAATATACACAGTTGTATCCAGCTGTTAGTGAGCATCTCATGTAGTTGACTTATACTAAGACTAGATAAACAGAGACTTTCTAGAGCTAACATTTTGTTTGTTTATTTACTTGTATAACTCATTTATCCTCTTTTACTTAAAGGGGAAAGTGTTACGTACATTACTGCCACCTGTTGGACTGGATCGTGAATCAGTAGTATAAAAGATAAAGATTGAATCAATTAATACCTTATCATTCAAAAACATACAACGATATTGCACATTCGGAACGAAATTACGTTGCAGTTGACCCGCCTTTATGCTGTTTGGTAGTGACGTCACTATGACGCAGCATCTCCGAAGCTTGTACGGAGGCAGAAGGGGGCGTGTCCAAATGAAGCCTTGCTTCGAGGCGTGTGTGGGTTCCCTGAGAGTCACGTGACCGACGACGAATCACGTGACTGAATCATTCGCGTGAAGATTTTTATTTTTAAAATCATAAATAAAGATTCGGGAATGTTTTTTTCTGCATTCCACAATGAACTTTACATTTACTTCTTTTATAATATATGAAAAAGGAAAATGCAAACAAAATCTTCTGCTTTATATTAATGACCTCAATTTGTCTCATAAACTATTGTATCTCGGTTTCTTTTTTCATCTCTCTTTATTTCCTTTCCTCTATTAATTTGTGTGTTTTCATCATTGATTTGTGCTTTAAATCCTTAACACTGACTGACGGAGATATATATTCTGTTCAAATATTTCCAACAGGTGCTTGTTAGTTGTATTCGTTTCCTTAACCAGTGGATTTTCAAACAACACACACACACACACACACACACCTGACACTGATATATGCAACATTACAGTACTTCCGTACTCCACGTCCGTATTTATTGTGTTGCTTGGGAGGTTACGAATGTCGTTGCTACACACAATTTGTCCACTAGATGGCAGTACAATGAGCCCTTGAATGAAGCTTCATGAAATCAACCTTTATTGGAAACCATTGGCTGGGAAGCCTCGACACCAAATGGGGCTAATCACTACTGCTTTGGTATTGTTTGGCTAGGCTCCTCTTAATAGGACAGCACACTATTTAAAATGGGAAAACACAAGACAGGACAATGTGAATATTGTGGACAAGAGGAAACAGTAGAACATGTCATAATGTATTGTACAGACAAGATCTAAAAGATTTGGTTAAAACCCAATTTAACCTACAGGAACTATTGAAAAAGAAAAGGGGATATAAAAGCTACAAACTTTAAAGGAAAATGTGTATATATGTTAATTTTTTAAGTACCAGTATGATGATTTCCCCACAGATTTTCGTCTTCTTAAACTCAATATTAGTGTGGATGGGATCCTGATCTATACTCCACTCCAGTAGGTGGCGGTAATGTACCTTAACGCTGTTTGCCGACCGCCAAATACACTCACAGAATAAGAAGAAAGACGTAGCACGGTTTTTTTGTTGTGTATAGACAGTAAAGGGGGTATTTATTCCCCTTTTGCTTATCCTCGGAGTGTGGAGTGGCCTGAGCGCGATAGTAAAATAAATTTGGAAATCTATAAACTACCAGAGGAAATGTAATTGGACCAACTTGATTTGTAACTGATTGATAAGTTAAAAGCATTTGGGCTTAAATTATCAATCAGCTATTAAAGTTTACTTATGCAAAAAGTGGAAAAACTAAAGCTTAAATACTTAACTTGTTTGCACGACTGATGGTGAGGTAAAGGCCCATGTAAGTGTCGAGAGACTTCCCAGCGTCAGAGCCTAAGGTTCATTTCATGAAGCTTCAATTAAGTGCTCATTGTCATTCACTGCCATCTAGTGGACACATTTTGTGTAGCAACTAGATCGTAACATCACAAGCTGCTGCAAGTACTGTAATGTTGCATTCATCACTGACAGTCGTGTGAGCTGTTTGAAAATCCACTGTTCAAGGAAATGTTAATGCACATAATCACCGTCTCTGAATCTTTGAAAATTAACTGAAGACCTAGGATAGAAAGGACATGTGAAGAACAAATAGAGATCTTTCTTTATTTTATTTTTATTATTATTATAAACGAGAACACGAATACAACTAACAAGCCACTGTTTGGAATTTGTGAACATAATATATAACACATGAAGAAGGATGGAGAGAAAATAAAGAGAGATGAAAAAACCTAGATACAATAACACTAGAGTTTATGCAATAAATTGAGGTCATTAATATACACCAAAAGATTTTGTGTGCATTTTCCTTCTTCATATATTATATAAAAAGTACATGTAATGTTCATTGTGAAATGCAAATTTTAAAAAAAATATGTTTTCCTGAATATTGATTTATGAATTTAGGAACAAAAGTCTCCAATAGACTGATTTAGTCACGTGATTCCGGCGAACGCGAGGCTACGTTTGTCGTTGGTCACGTGACTCAGCAGACACGCGCATCGAATCGAGGCTTTCTTAGCCACGCCCCCTCCTGCTCCAGCTTCGGTGTCATGGTAACATCACTAGTTTGCACCGCTTATAATGACGTATGTGGTAAATAAAAAAGCATTTAACTCTACCGAAGAAGTTAATTGTGCTTACTCCATGTAGTTCGTTGGTTCAAATTAAACTTTAAAAAAAGGTTTATGCAAACTGTTTTTTTTTTTTACATTTATTTTTAGAGTATAGCTGTTGTTTTATCAACGTCTTTCAAGTACATGTGTTTCCAATACTGCTGTTTTATTATGCTGTTGTTTTATCGCCATATTCGTGACTGATTAAGGAACTGGTTTACTGAGTGATTTAAAAAGATTTGTTTTTGCTTTGGCTGAAGAATTGGGAAAAGAGATTATTATACTAAGTTAAGATTTTTTGTATGTTTTTTTATGTTAATGAGTACTTGTGATATAATGTTTTTGATTGTTTTTTATATATAAGGTTCTTTTTTTTTTTCTTTCTTACTGAGCGTTAACATGTGGAGAAGATCCCCCGACCTGCGATACCGAGGTTTGACCGACAGGGGGAGGTGTTTTAAAAGACTGAATAAAAGACTTCAAAACGTTTTACTGATTGATTTGTTCCTGTTGTAATAGATGGAGTTTTCCAGGTTGTTTTTCTATTCAGTGGGTATTAAACTAATAAACTGTCAATAAGGTTTATTTCAGAATAGACAGTGAATCTGTTTGTATAGAATAAAGATTGTTGAAAATGTGTTTCTTTTTTTTTTTTTGTATTTTCTTACAGAAATCATGTTTTAATCAAGTCAAACTAGTTGGGTCCTTCATCTTCATCTTATTGTAACCACACTGGGTTAATTATTATTTTTATCTTTTCGTAAACGTATTCTAGTGTACTTGATAACAATGACAAATGGCTCACCTGTCATTCTTAGCCTTGTGGGTTACACATGTATTACAACTTGATATATGTGCAAAGGTAAGAAGGTAAATTCACATTTTTATCTACATGCAATGCATTTATTTAAATGTTTCTTAAATGTGTGCATGTATATATGAAAATCACATAAATAAATTGAAAATCACTTTTTTAGAATATATAAAATGAACGTTTTTAAATATATTTTTCAATATATTATAATTTAACATAGGCAATCCTCAGGAAAATATCTTGCAGTAAAGACATTTTCCATTGCTGCAATGTGCTGCTTTAAATATGAATGACAGTCCTCTACTTATGCTATAAAGCCTTTTTATTTGCGCACACTTGCGCCCCCGTGTGGTCCTCTGTGACGCGTGACTGTGACGTGGGTTTCTAAACACATTACCACCAGCGTAGCAACGCACTTATTCAGTATTTTACAGACTTTCACATAGACAGCAGGTTTATGCTGGTTGTTTTTGCTGAAAGTGATCTCTACATTGGCCATGATAATGACTGGTGAGGTCTGAGACTGTGTGAGACTGAGCTGGGGCTGTACTGTAGTCCTGACTGCTGGAGATCATTCTTTTTCTTTTTTGAGAGTCAACTTGAATCAGCCCAAGAAGGTAGGTTAGGTGGTCCTCATGAGGGCTTCTTGGTCCTGTTTAATGTATTCCTTTCCATGTTTCATACAAAATATTGCAGTCAGTCCTAAAGCCAGATCTTGGGGCCTTGGTGGCTCAGTGGTAGGGTTCTCGCCTGCTGGGTTCGGCACGGGTTCAGTTCTGGCCCACCAAACCCCAGCCACTGGATGCACTGCCAGTCCCAAGTCTGGGTAAAATGGGAGGGTTACAGCAAAACCTGTGCCAAGTAGGTTGTGCGGATCGGATGGTCCGCTGTGGCGACCCCTCGGTGGGAGCAGCCAGAAGACCAACAACTACTAAAGCCAGACCTCATAGACTCCACTCTGGTGGCCTTGCTTTACTGCAGTGAGGCTAATCAGCCTGATTCCTCCCGTTCCTCACTGTGATCATCTCAGAAGATGAATTTCAAGTCCCAGTTTACTCGTGATAATGGATCATCTTCTTCTTTCTCATCTCAGCACTTCAATCTGCAAGATTTCTGTTGAATATAACCGACTAAGCAAGCTGACCACCATTCAGAAGAACGGTTTTTACGAATAGATTTATGACAGTCAATCTGTGTTTGTTCTCTTCTAAGCCTAAAAACACCGACGGCATGAAGGCTTCTGTGCCTCGACGACCCACACCCCCACAGCATGCGGCGCTCTCCAGCACCAACGCCAACACCAACAATGCCTCAGTGCCAGAAGAGGAGAGTAAGCTGGAGAAGGTAAAAACATCCACACAGCATTATCATTTACAGAAACACAGTGAACGCGTGAGTCGGATGTTTGAGGTGTTTAATGTCCTACAAAAGTCTCGTTTGAGAACGTTGAGTGATTTTTCTTTTCTCTTTCAATATATTGTAATTAAGAAACTTTATGATAAATCTGTGTTTTATCACCCCAGGAAGAGTGTAGTGAACATGTTTATTACCGTCTTCCTTCATCTGAGGTAGAGGAAATGGAACAGGAAGTGGAAGAGGATGTAGCGGCATCCAGTGAGGTTCTTGCACTTGCCTCATCGCCTCTGCCCTCCTCTGCACCTCTGGCTCCTTCAGCGCTTAAATTGAATGACATTGCGGAGGCTTCTGTAGCTCTGGAAACCACGGCTACCCAGGAGGCGGAGGCCACCACGTCTGCTGCGGCGGAGCGGAAGACTGAGCTGGAGAGGGTGGATCATTGTTTATACAGTAGTCTCTCTCTCTCTCTATCTCTCTCTCTCTCTCTTTCTATCTATCTATATCTATATCCTATTATAGAGGGTGTGTGTGTATATTTACAGAACATATCTAATGAACTTTTAGAAAAGACAAATACATATTTTCATTTCTTAATACAGCTCCTTGCTTTTCACTATTTTTTATCCATCTGTCTACAAGCCTTCATATTCCTTCGTTAAGAAAAGTTTTAGACAGCTGTGAGCCACAAATGCACCACTGTCTTCCTGTCTCCAACAAAAGTCACTCTTCATCATATTAGGGCTGTTTTCGGGGGACCCAACAGGTGAAACAGACCAAACAGGGCTTTCATCATCATGCCAGATGCAAGATGTCAACACCCTCAGATTTCAGTCCTCTGTGTTTAATCCGAAGTTTAGTCTTCAGCTCTTCAATAAGCGTCTCAGTGTAACGAGCGCTGTTGATTGTTGAACCTTTTTCCTGATAATGTTCCAGTTCTGGCCCTTGAGAATCCCAGGAAACTGTAAGCATTGATGAATTTTCCAGCTGATGGTTGACTTTTTAACTTTTTCTCGGTCAGCGATTGAGGATGTTTTCCGCTCCAGACTCTGCCGTTTACTCTCAGGCTCGTAGTGATGAATCCGTGTCTCGTCACCAGAAATAATTCTCTTTAAAAGACTTTCACCTTCCTTAAAGTATCGGTCCAAATTTTGTTTGCAGATATACAAACGCTTCTGTTTATGCTCTTTTGTGAGTTGTTTCGGCACGCTGCTCTTCTTTCATGTATGCCATTTCTGATTGCAAAAGAACTGATGTAACACGTTCACACCTGGACAGCAGTGACTCGGGAGACAGTAGCTGCTGATACAGAAACAGAAAGTGTTAATAAGACAGTGTGAAGTTTTAATATAACTGGAATGCAGATCATTTCTGACTCACCCTCATGTATCTATGTATGTATAGATAAATTCACAGAAATATGTGTGAATATGTGTGTGTCGAGTGCTTTTTTTGTGTTGGTGTTTTTACTTTAAATGAATTGTCATAAGGAGACCTTATGATAAACCTGTGTTTGATCTCTCCCAGAAAAAGTGTGTTAAACAAGTCCGTTTCTGCCTTCCTCCGACCGAGATAGAGGAACGGGAAATGGAAGAGGAGATGGACACTGAGCTGGAGAAGGTAGATCAATCACACTGTCTTTTATATGAACTTATATGGTGTTTAATGTGCTATGAAAGTACTGTTCCGGACGTATTAGGCTGGTGCTTTTACTTTATATTTATTATCGTTAAGAGACCTTGCGATAAAACCTGTATTTGTTTTCCTCCAGAAAAAAACTCAGGATAAAAACGCGTCCGGATAGGGAGACGGGAGAGACAGCCTTCATGTCGGTGTGTGGACCTTTTTCAGCATCTATGGTTGCGACTGACCCTAAGGCAAAGCCTTTTCTTCACCCAGGCACGCCGGCTTGTGTGCCGCAGTGATTATTACCAGTTATTCACAGACCCGATCAGTTCCGTTACAGGGACGCAGCACTCATCCTTGAAGTGGTGGCACATTGCGGGAAAATAGTTCCTGAATAGTGCATTTCAATCATGTGTGGTATCGTATAGCAGAGTTTGCTCCGAGAAGATCCACAGTGCATATACTGTAAGACTTCAACGATGGCTTTGTGCTCATTGCGGTAGAGCTACTGTATTTAAAAATAGATGTCATTATTTGGGCTCTTTGTTCTGGTCCAGGTGAGACTCTCAAATGGTCATCAAGATAACATGATGTTCCCAAAAATGCTGCTCAGTCACTGCTTGGATTTCTTTCAGAAGGACGTAGAGCAAACGCAGGAGCAGGTGCCACACTCTGATGATTCCATATGCACACTTCTTTTCAAATTTTTTTTTTTTGCTAATTCCTATCCACTAGCTTGTTGTCCCTGTTAAACCGAATGCTGATTTTTTTTCTTCTCCATAACAAACACCCAAGCACAGAAGTGAATGAAGGGAAGGAAAGTGGTCACTTCATCAGTAACATCATAATATCTGTGAACTGTTCAAGAGGAAAGTGTTCCTGAAGCAGGCCATGTACAACTGCATCTCCAAGCTCCTGAAAAGTCCAAGCGAGCAAAACATGGAATGTTTCTGCCTCCTGATGTAGAACATCGGCAAGGAGCTGGATGTGGATGTGACCATGGTGTGTACGCTCTGTGCAGTCCGGTCTTGCTCTTGTGTCATTGTTGATTTAAGCTTTACTCTTTACTGAATGCTGGTCTGTGTGTGAGTCCCTGTGTGTTAACCAGACTTTCTCTGTTGGTCCAGTTCTCTATGAGGAATTACTTCTTTCAAATCCACCGAATCATCCAGGAGAAGAAAGCCTCAGACCGGATCCTCCTCCTGCTGCAGAACGTTTCCAGCCTCGTTCCACGTTTCCTTTACCATCTTTCTAATCCCTTTTTCCACTAACTGTTTTGTTCAGTCTCTTTAGTCCTCTTTCTTTCTGTGTATGACTGAATGACTGGCTCTCAGTATAAAACACTAGGACAAAAGTTGTGACACAGAACAAGCAGAAGAACGACCGAAACATAAAGCCTCGGCCCAAGGAGTCATAACAACATCCCTGCAAATGACAACAAGAGCAACAAGGTAAGATAAGACCCCTTCTCAAGACCATAAATGGAAATATTACAAGTTATTATTTTGATATTGGGAAGAAAGGTTTTGCAGACCTCATTTACTCTAAGTGATTTTGTAAAGACGTGATGCCATCTCTAGTAATTTATTAAAGACAGGTTTTGTGTATACGTTAAAAGTTTTTTACAAAGCCAGAACAAAGCCATTTCTGGTGCTTTTATAAAATAAAATAAAATAAATATATAAAAAATATGAAATATGAAATAAAATCCAAAAGCAAAGTTTTTAAAACGGAAGTGTGTGTGTGTGTGTGTGTGTGTGTGTTCGTGGGTGCGCAGGCAGAATGACAGACAGACGGGCAGATCAAAGATGCATAGGCAGAACTACAAAGTGTTCAGACGGCAGCAGTAGCAGTGATCCTCAACAGCATGCAGCAGAATGAAAGAAAGAGAGAGAGAAAGAGAAGAAAAAGATCCCGCAGGAGGATGTCCAGCCATCAGTTTGTGACCTCAAGCTCAAGCACACTTATGCTATGCTGCAGGACAATGATCGGAAACACACCAGCAAGTCCACTTCTGAATGGATAAAAAAAACAAAACAAAAACAAAATTAAGGTTTCGGAGTGGCCTAGTCAAAGTCCGGATTGAAATCTGTTTGCGATGACCTTAAACACGCCTCTCATGCTTGAAAACCCTCCAATGTAGCTGAAGTAAAACCATTCTGCAGAGAAGAGTGGGCCAAAATTCCTCCACCACGATGTGAAAGACTCATTTTGCAGTAGTAAGGGAGGCACAAGCAGGTATTAGGTTAAGTTAAGGGGCAATTACTTTTTCACATAGAGCCAGGCAGACTTGGACAGCTTTTTTCCCCTTAATAAATTAAGTTCTTATTTAAAAACTGCATTTTGTAATTATTTGGATTATCCTTGTGTAATATTAAAATTTGTTTGATGCTCGCAATAATTTAAGTGTGACAAATAAAACAAACAAAAAAAATCAGTGAAAGAAATTACTGGCACTGTATATCTGTACATATATTTTATTTATATTATGGCTCTAATGAATACTACTCGATTCTGAAAAAAAATGTCACGCAATCAAATATACAACAAATTGCGTTTCATATGCTGGTGATGACGATTAGCAAAGTTGGCCCTTGTTTGCCATTTCTGTTCAAACATTGCCACAATGCCATTCATTTTATGGACCTCTATATTGGAGTTTTATGGAGCTCTATACACTGCGTTCCAAATTATTACGCAAATGATATCTTTCCTTGATTTTCATAATTAATCAATGCAAATGACAGTC